>CAUYQU010047887.1:0-24709 GCA_963574635.1 Cheracebus regulus | reverse complement strand
GTCTTCCACAAGGGTTGAACTAATTTACACTCCCACCAACAGTGTAAAAGTGTTCCTATTTCTCCACATCCTCTCCAGCATCTGTTGTTTCCTGACTTTTTAATGATCACCATTCTAACTGGTGTGAGATGGTATCTCATTTGGTTTTGATTTGCATTTCTCTAATGACCAGTTCAGAAGCGTCTGCTCATATCCTTTGCCCACTTTTTGATGGGGTTGTTTTTCTTTTGTAAATTTACCGCTTCTTACAGGTTACTAACCTCTCAGTTTCTCCTCTCTGCAAAGTGGGGGTTATATTTACCTCTAGCTACTTAATAGGATGAAATGAAATAAAAAGCCCCCAAAATAGTGCTGTAGGCAGTAGTACACGTTCAGTGAATGTTTGTTTCCCTTCCCTTAGAAAACATTGCCTTGATGGCACCAGTGATAAGGGAATTGGAATGGGTGACTGACAAGGACTTTGGGCTTCTCTCCTGGCACAGGCACATGGGGTGAAGAGCTAGCTGTGAGCATTTTGCTATCTCTTCTTTGGGAGAGAACCAATACACAGAAGACTTTTGTAGTAAAGGATGAATGTACGTTCTGGGAAAATATTTAGTTGGCAATAATATCCTCATATGCCTGTCATTTTAGCAAAACTTTAAAAACTTGCAACCAGGCTGGGCACTATGGCTCATACCTATAATCCCAGCACTTTGGGAAGCCAAGTCAGGATTATCTCTTGAGCCTAGGAGTTTGGGAGCAGCCTGGGCAACATAGTGAGTGAGACCACATCTCTAAAACAAAAACAAAAAGAACCCACCAACAACAAAAACTTGCAAGCAGTTTTAAATAGAGCAATAATTTGTACTACAAAAACATTCTTTGCATTAACGAATAACCTCTTTAAACAGCTCTGCTTTCCTACGCACAGATTAACTGTACTGCGTCAGAGTCCTAAATGGGGAAGGGAAGAGATGAGAAACGATGAGATCCCCGCTTTTTATAGAAGACAGGGCTGGGAGGGACAGTGTTAACACCTCTGTCTGCTGAAGGACAATCATGAACACAGAGGAGACGTCTCACAGCCCACGGGAGGCAAGGGACACACCCCTGTGTGCCGACAGCCGCGGCCTGGGAAGCAGGTCTGCCCATTCGCCTAACAGGAGAGGCAGTGCCGAGCTTGCCTGGGATTAGAGCCTCCCACCTTCCTGCTTCCCACTTACGCAAGTTGCAGCTTGATCACCCAGCAGCTCCTGGGGGCAAATCCATTTGAGTAACTGTTCAACAGCATGTGCTTAATTTCCAAGAAACTTTCCATGATCTTACGTTTTAACACCAACTCTAACCTTCCCTGTTCTTTGTTTTTCATACAAACACTGCCCTCCTCCTGTTCTTGACCCCTAGTAGTGCTTTCTACCACCACAGCCAGCACTTCCCTAGCATGTTGGGAACCTAGGCTTTGAGCCCAGCTGTCTGGGTTCAAGGCAGATTCGCCCAACTCTGCCACTTGGTAGCTGTGTGACTTCAGGCAAGTTATTTCACTTCTCTGAGGCTCAGTTTTTTCACTTGGGAAATAGTCGTAGTTTAGGACATTGCCTGGCATGTAACAACCATTACACAGTAAGTAGCTACGTCTATTAGGTGGGAACAGCAGCGTGTTCCCCTCTGTTTATCTTCAGGAGACACCTGGAGCACAGTTTGTGGTGGAGACGTGTGTGTGGGCGGGTGTGTGAGGTGAGTGACCTTTTATTGAACCATGACGTAGGGCCAGTCACTGTACTAAGCCCTTTCCACATTTTCCTTCACATAGTCTTCACAGTACCCTCATGAGGTATGCACGGGGGGTCATCTCCATTTTACAGACAGGGTTGGAGAGACCATGTGACTTGCCCACACTGTCCACCTAATATGCCCAGGATCCAGGCTTCCCAATGCATTGCTGAGAATGCCACTCTCTCCGGGCACACAGGTGAGGGGATGGGGCTGAAAAGAAAACTCAGCGCTTGACAGTCTGTGGGCACAAATCCCATGCAGCCCCACCAGCAAGCCTGAGCCCAGCCAGGAGATGCCTCCCACCGTGAGCGCCTGAACATCTGTGCACTCAGGTTTTCATCCAGGAGGGCAGCACACAACATAGCTGGTGGGAAATGTGAGACCCACTCATTCCAGTCTCGTTCCAGCCTTGGCTTCTCTTAACCACAGGACACCGTGGACAAGTCACTTTGCCTGTGTGCCCTCCTCCTTCAGGAGGGATGACCCCCTGTGCTAAGTGCTGTTTTCTTTGTGAGGCAGTGAGCTGAGCACCAGGGATACAATGGAAAATAACAGATCGGCTTTATGACCTCATAAAGCTTAGCAGGAAAAAAAGGGATATTAAATTAATAATTACATAACTGGGAAATATAAATAATTAATTAGAATTGTGAGTTCTTTGAAGAAAGAGAGAGTACTCATCAACTCTCTGATGGGAGATTCCAGTCTAGTTGGAGGAAGGGAGCGGTTTCTTGTGAGAGCATTAGAAGCCCAGGACAGGGTCTAAAAAGCTCTGAAACCAGGCAGATCCAGGGCTGATGTCCCCTCTTGGTGTCTCTGTCTTTGTGGATCTCTTTACCCAGTACCTTTGCTTGCCACATGGCTCTTTACTCAACTTTCCAACACCTCAGTTCCATGCATGACTTATTCTTACACTCTCTAACTTCAGTCTTAAGAGAGGAGAGGCTGTACCTCATGGACAGGTGGCAAGCCAGGGTATGGATTCCCTTGGGTAAAGTGTCTGCCCTAAACCAAGAAGCAGACTCAAAGTGAGAGTGAAATGTTAAAATGACGGCTGTTTGGGCAACAGAAAAATGTGCACGCATCCATTCATTCAATAAACATCCATAGCATTAGATGCTGGGGAGGGTACAGCCTGGTCCATGTCCTCTAGAAACTCATAGTCTTATCTGGGAACAAACAGATCAACAGAAGTGGAAGTCCTACACTGAGATGTACAAGTGAGGATCCACTGAGTGTTTCCCAAAGAGAAAAGACCTAATGGGCATATTCATAGGGTGAGTGGATTTGCCAGGTGAATGAAGGTTGAATGGTGGGCGGGTTGGGAGAATGCCAGAGGGACTTCGGGGATGGCAGAGGAAAGAGTGTATGGCACATTAGAGGACTGCACAGGAGTCTGAATGGCTGAGCAGGGATGGTTTTATGTGCTGGGGTCCAGGGTGAAGACGGACAGTGGAGAGGGGCAGCCATGTGGGCTTGGAAGATGGATAGAGCAACAGTTAAGATTTTGCTGTGCATCAGAATCACCTGGAAAGCTACTTCTACTAGATTGCTGGGTTCCACCTCGTTTCTGATTCAATAGGTCTGCATCAGGATCTGCGTTTCTAACAAGCTCCCAGGCGATGCTGATGCTTTGGGTGCAGAAACACTTGAGAACTGCTGGATTAGAGAAAGGCAGACATTAGGGACACCACCAAAAGGCTGCTTCAGGCACCTGATGTGAAGGACACAGGCAGCAGAGAATGACTTACTGAACAGCAGCCACTATGAGACTCCCTTTTATGCATAATCTGTCCTGTTAACAGCTCTGAAATACTGTACAGGAAGCACAAAGATGAGTCACTATCTGTGTCTATGTTGTTGAAAGGCGCCAAGTCCATGTTCCCTACCACAACATTGGAATCCACAGTAATTGGGTGGGGGGCAGAGCAGGAAGAGAGGGCTCACCTGCCTTTCCGGTGTCTGGCCTGGGCAGTAGGGTGCCGAATGTCATCACTGCCTAAGGCATACTTATTTGTGGGGCCTCAAACTTAGGCTTGCCATTGGCACCAGAACTTAAGTGTGCTGTACTCTTTCTGAAAAAAGGCATATGTCCAGGACAACTGAATTTACACATCTGGGGTTCAGGAGAGGACCAGATCACAGCTGGAAATCATCCCAGGAAGAGTATGAAGCAGGGAGAAAGGCGGGAGGCCCTTCCTGAGGAAATGTGGGGTCGAGTAGGTGAAGAGGGGGCTGAGAGCTAAGGAGTGCACAGAGACAATGACAGAAAGATGGGAGGTCTGGTTTCCGGAAGAGTGTGATGGATGGGAAGAGATGCAGCAGAGGCCAAGGAGGGACTAAGACGCATCGGGAGGTCAGTGTGATCTCAACCAGACAATTTTGGTAGACTGGTGTTCATGGGAGCTGGAGGAGGCAGAGGGATGATTGGCAGTTGTGCAAATAGGAGGCATGGCAATGACTCTTCTTAAAAGTTCATCCATGAGGAAGGGTGATAGCTAGAGAAAGGTGTGGGGGTCAGGATGTGAGAGGGATGAGACTCCAATTTAAATGCTGAGAAGGACCAGTAAGAAATTGAACATAATCAGTGAGGCCCATATATTGAAAAAGGTAGGTGGTGAGAAGTATTCGGAGGGCATTTAAAAGGGTGGTCAGAGACAGGTCTGTAGGGAATTGATAGTGCTGAGGGTTATTGTGAGAAGCTGTTTCTGTGATTGCTCTGGAGTGATTTTAGCTCCTAGTGACAGGGTCAGTGGGAGTTTGAGCGTAGAGGCAGAAATGAGAGCCCAAGCACTCCTGCTTTTAGAAAGCTGGGAAAGCTCTAACCCACAGCAGACCTGGCTTTGGCACCAGCTTTACCTCTGAAGAGCAGCTCACTTACCTGCTTTTCCTAAATCAAACGTTCGGCTGTAAAAGTTTATTCAAAGGATTGTCAGATAGAAATGGGCAGAAATGTTCTGGTGGAAAATCGGATGGGAAGTTCAGAACCTCCCTTCTGCCTTGCTCCCTCTAGGGTTTCCCTAGAAGACCAGGGCTTCTTAGAGCTGTCGGAGAAACCCTGGCTTAGCGCTTTCCGGGGGTCCCCTCTTCAGAGGCTAAAGTCTCAGAGTGTTTCAAATTCTTTTGCATCAGGAAATGCCCATGACCTTCATCATCACAGCAGTGTATGTGTGCTGGTCTTCTCCAGGGATGCTGAAAGTAGACGTACAGGGAGTCGAGGTATGGACACCACCAGTGTGCCAGCCTGAGCACGCAGGAGTGGACTCACTTCTGCCATCACAGCTGGGCCAGTAAGGTGCTTTCCAGGAGGACCCAGTTACTACCTAACTCACAACCCTTTAATCCCAAGTTGGTCTGAGCAAATGGCTCATTGCAGACAAATGTAGAGATCACCCCAGGGGAAAGTGCCCCAAGAAAGGAGAGTCCCAGACCACCTGCCCCTCCCAGTTCTGTGGCTGGAGTGGGTGGGTGCAGCAACCACAGCTCCAGTGTATAGGAGTCACCCCTGCTCCCTCCCCCACTGGCCCAGTTTGGAAGCACACAGCAACCAAGCTTGAGGACTCAGTTAAGCTTTTCAGAGAAAAGAGACACCATGATCATCTGGCAGATCACGATCACTGTTTAGTGCCAGAGGTAAGGACTCTGTTGTGTTTGCTTGGAGGTGACACTTGGCAATGACAGCCTGGGAGAAGCACCGGCAGTTAACAGCACTCTGCACCACTCATGGCTGAGACTGAGAGGAGCCTTTTACAGCAGCTCTGAAAGCAGGTGTTCTCAGACTTGACCCTAAACACATCTCTTTCACCTTTTTCTTAAGTGCCTGCTCGCACATAACCACTTGCTGAGATGCTAAATTAGGAACATGTTATACAGAAAGAAGGGAACCACTCATCAGTGGCACACATGCCCAGGCAGACTGTGTGTGATAGATTTCTGCTTCTCAGGTAAGCTCTGGGCTAGAGACACTTGAGACTATTGTGGTGGTAATCTCTGGAGGGAAAGCAAGAAGGCCTGAGGTCTGTGTTTAAGACTGGACTAGAACGGCCTCATCTGCAGTTTATGGTGCTCTGAGGGTCTGGAGATCCTTTGTCCTTTTCCATCAAAAAGCCAGACGCTAAGGCAGCAGAGGTAGAGTTACAGCCATATCACCCCAGGCAACACCCAGAAAAATGGTTCAGATAAGCTCACTTACTCCAAATAAGAGAGCAGGGGCAGAATGCTTCCTCTTAGCCAGTGGTTTTCAAACTTGAATGTAAGTCAGAATCACCCAAGGGCTTATTAAGCCATATTGCTGACGCACTTCTGACTCAGTGGGTCTGGGCCCGCCTTCCTAGCAGGCTCCCAGGTGATGCCGATAAACTGCTCAGGGACTCCTATGTTGAGAACCACAGCTCCAGATCACACAGACATCTGTACCAAAGAAGCGACGAGGGCACAGATTCCATTATAATAGCCATCTTTATTTGTAAAAATCCAGATATAAAATGTATTCTTTCAGTCTTTCCGAGTGTTCCTTTTTTACAAAAACAAAAAGGCACATAAAAACCTTCCCCGCTGTCATTTCCACAGATGGATGGTTTTCAGGCAGCCCTCCCCCCTCCCCCCATAGAGCTACATGCTTCATTCCAGGACGTCTCGCTTCCCCACATGCTGCGGTGCTTTCCTACCAGGGTAGAGTTCCGAACTCCAAGACTGAAGTACACAAAGAGGGGGTGGGTGAGATGCAGAGTGTGTGGCCTGGTGCTCCACGGCGTGCAGGACGGGGGGCTAGTAGTAGGTTTCCTTCTCCACCCAGCCTATGGGTGGCAAAGAGACAGGCAAGACACACTACAGTCAGTCTTCCTCACTCCAGCATTACAGAAACGGAAAACAGGGATAAAAACCAACCTGAGGGTGGTGGGGATGGGTGCACTAAAATCCAAATTCAACATGGCACCTCAACTGCACTTATTTAAATTTTTTAGGAATACGACATTACCTGGAAACATGGTTTCGATTTCTGACAGGTTTTCACTAAATCATACTTGGTTTGTATTTTAAAGTCTAAACCATGACCACTCCTCAAACTGTAACTGAGATCTACATTCTGAAGATGTGACTGTGGTCAGTTTGCTGGTCAAATAGCCTTAGCCAATCAGACTGACCACTGAGGGAGTCCATTCACTTTGATGGAAACAAAAAGCCAATACAACTACAGCCCCTCCCGCTCCTCCTCCAACGAAAGTCAGAATGCTCATAATTACCGCCAGGGCGTCGCCTGATGATGAGTTTTCTGACTTCGTCATACACGAAGATGAGAAGAGAGTAGGGGAAGGCACAGAACCACCAGGTAGGTCTGGAAATAGAATGAGGTACCAATTTATATGCACGCAACCACAATTCAAATAAAGGAGAGAAACTGCACGTCACCACAGTGACAACGAAATAATGAGCCTGAAAGGAGAAGCCAAGTACAGTCACAGTTAACTACTGAGTCATTACCAGAACAAATAAAACTGTCTTAAAACAGATTGTTACTTCGTGTGCCCAGGCCTAGAGACGCATAAGAAATCAGTCTGCAGACTTTGTAACGAATCCCTACTCATCTTCAGTTTAGATTTCATAAGACTTGGTTTATAGGATGAGCAGAGTACATTTTCTTTCAACCATCCCAGGGCAACTGAACATTTTGTTTCTTTCATTTCTAAAGTGTTTAAGAAGCTTTTAAGACCATCTGACTAATGTCCTGGCATTTGAAGATAAAGATCTGCCAGTGTGGGTCAAAACCAGTTTATTCCCCAAATCTGATCTCATTGACAAAAGTATTTGGGATATGCAGCTCTGTGTTCTGAGTCCTAGTCCTGGGGACTGAAAAAAGCTGAACCCAAAGGCTTCCAAGGGGCCTGGAGGCTGAGCCACCTGTCGCCAGCCTGCTGACAGGTAGCCTATGTGATCACCAGCTCCCTGCTGTGATGAGAAAGGCTGTCCCTGGGCAGGACTCCGGGGGTCTCCTCCTCTTACTGTGTGCCTGCCACGGAAACTAAGAGATGACCTCATTTGACTCAGTCACCAAATAACTGAACCACCTTCCAAAATTAGGCAGAACCTGTCAGAACAATCTCTTTGATGGTAGCGGAAAAAAAAAAAAAAAAACCACCCAGAGAAGGACCCAGAAGATGGAAATGCCCCACTTTCAGTGATCTCCATCAGCCTTTTTGGAAAGCTCTGTGACCTCTCCCATCCCCCTCTTGATACGTAATGGTCCAAACTGACAGAATTCAACTTGGACACGGCTGGCCCCTGCTGTATACCAGCTCCGTGTAGGGAGCTGGGGATGCACAGAGAAGGAAGACACTGTGGCCCATGCCTTCCTGATGAAAACCTAGCAGGGAGGTGAAATGACAAGTAACAAGTAATGCCAGAGAAGAGGTGCAAGTGCACAGGCCCTGGAGGGACAGGCTCCAAGGAAACCAGCCCTGAAGGGACTATCAGGATTGCCAGGGTAGGAGGGAACAGGAGGAGGGATCTGAGGGGAGGAAGCATCCTTACCAAATACAAAGGCAGAGGGAGAAAACGGAATTCACCTAACATGAGCTTGGATGGTTCAGATGGGTCTGAGCAAGGACGGGGACAACGGGAATTGAAAGGAGACTAATGCTTTAAATCAAGAGCTTTCTCGAAAGAACTTAGAAATGGGTCCCACAATCTGTGGCTTAGCACATTTCAACCAAGTTGCAGCTGCTTAACTTCAACCAGTTACCAGGTATCACCAAACATAATGTTGCAAAAAGCTAACAGAGTTTATGATAAACCCTCTATTTGAAAATTCAAGTTTATCAGAAATGCAGTCATTTACTGTGTTTAAAGCCAAAGTCTAACAGTATGCTCCTTTGATCAAATCTACCCATGACTGATTATAAAGTAAAAGGGACCTCAGATCTGCTTCTCCAACCTTGTTTGAGAGCTAAGGATTCAGAGTCCCAGAAAGGTGGAGGACTTGTAATGGACAGTGATTAAGTAAGCAAATCAAGATGTGGGCCCGGATGCCTAAGCTTCGGCATACTACAGCTGTGGCAGACCTGAGTGCTCCATGCAGTTCACTGTTGAGCAATTCTACAGAGCTGAGCCTATGTGGCTTCATCTTATCTTGGGCTAAATTCTAATCACCACCTGCCGTCATGGAAGCCTCAGGATTTGCTAGTCTGATTGACTGGCATGCCAAGCTTTCCCAGTTTTCCAATCCGTAGGAATATTTGTACATACCACTCAAAATTCTGAAAATAACAGCTCTTAGTGCAAGTCACTGTGGGGGAGAAAGCCACACATACTGTTTCATACTTTCTGGAGCTACCAGAGGGTCAACTTACTTGAGGGGATACATCCTAAGAGCAACACCCATTCCAGGGCAGTAGGAAAGGAAAGCAGCCAGGGCAGTCTCTTCAAAGAGGCCAAATATCAAGATCTTGTTCCTAAAATCAAAGTGGGGGAGAAAAAGCTTAAAAGATGCAAATAAAGGTTTATCTTCTAATGCTATGCATTAAAGTGGCAGATCAACATCTTTATGTATTAGCTGCACTTGAAAACTTGGAGGTCAGATGAAAAAACTAGAAAATTACATTTCTTGGTTCCTAAATTTGCTGTATAAGCTAGAGATTCCAGAAACCTGGCTGTATGTTTCACACGCTGAGTTTTTGACAAAGGGTTACAAATCACCAGGCCCCTTCTTTGAGTCAAGGCCTTGACATGTCCTTTATTACTTACTTCATCCCCTGCTGGAAGACTGAATTCCTCCTGGTCTTACAGATGACCAAGTCAGCCCACTGCACCACCACGATACTGACGAAGAAGGCTGTGTGGCAGGTGAATTCCACGATTTTCCTCTGCTCATAGGTCTGAAATGCAAGACAGAAGATAAGCTCTGGCTTTTCACCTGCATGGCCGGCGGCAGTGAGGAGCTGTGGCACAGCTCAGGGGAGAGGCGCCCACTTACCCACTGCTGTCCGTAGCTGTCTTCCACATCGTTGATCCAGCGGTCATCCCAGTCCACTCGGAGGCCCAACAGGTGAAGCGGGAGGAAGCCATTCTCAGCCAGAATCACAAAGTAAGTAAAGAAGCCACCCAGGGCCTGGATCATACCTAAGTTGGAAAAACAACCTAATTATTAGAACCTCACACCCAAGGGCACCTGCAGAGCCTTCAGCTGATTACTGTAGCAGGCCTGGAACAGCACATATGGAGCGTTTCCCACTGTGTGATAAAAGCACAGGAAATAACTGCCGGGTCACTCACAGGCTATGAGGGATGGGATGGAGCATCCCCAGAGGTACACTCCAATCTCAGGGTCCTCTGCTTTTTGAGTCACCTTTTGGGGCTTACACAAACACACATGCTTACACAAAGGGATGGGTGCCTTGCTCTCAACACCCACCTCTATTATTACCTGACCAGCGGCCTCTATCAGGGTATGACCCTTAGGGGAAAATCTGACAAATAACTTCTTTTCCATCTCTCAGAATTCCTACATGCTGCCATTTTTCTAGCCACTGTGGCGTCTTCTGACTCTCCTTCACACCTTCAGGACTCTCCTTCAATTTAACCACACTGCTCCAAGTTCCTCGGGGCAGGGTTTCATCTTAAACCACCAGAGACCTAGTCTTCCTTCCTCTCAAAAGTAGGCCTTGGAGAAGGTCAGGATGGGCCACCAGCCAATTACTATGTTGCCAACAACCGTCCAGTGAATCTTTGCCATAATTTGCACAATGTTCTAATCTGTTCGACTTTATCCAAATGTTCAGTTATGTGACCCATTAATTCAGGAGAATAAGACATCCATGATGGCTTTGCCAGGTTTTCTTGATGGAGCCCTAGGCACAGGACTTTTTTTTTTTTTTGATAGGCACAGGATTTAAAAATGAATGGCATGCTGATTGCCCACCACTTAGACCACCTGTTAGCTAGTTATGCTCCACTGCGGGGGCAGAAATCCAGCGTGAGGAAGATGGAGGGTCACCCTTTGGTGGTGACCTACCAGCCAAACCTTCAAACACATATGCCTTCTCCAATGCCTAACTCTCTATCCAAGTGAGTGACAGGTAAGTGTGTATCCCCAGGGAAAGCTGCCTGTGCATCAATATACATACTCCTCAGAACTCTGCCTTGTGTTCTGCAAGGCTCAGTGAGGAAGGACATCTTCAGTTCTCAGGCAAAGTCAGGCAGAGTTGAGTTTCAAGGTACTCAGTACAAAAAATCAGTTTCTACAAAAGGTAATGGCAAAAGCAACAGACGTATTCTCACAAGGAAGAGAGTTTAGAGAAACTCCACAGGCTCACCCTAGACCTGAAAGTCGCCCTGGATTTGCAGTCTCCGAAATCGACCTCAACCTGAGGTGGACACCATCACCTCAGATGCCTTAGATTTGCCAGCTTCCCACTCCAGGCTACAGCTTACCAATCTGCCCATAGGCCATGCTGATCAGCCGCTCATTCACGAGTTTGTCTGTTTTGGGATTTCTGGGCTGTCTCTTCATGATGTCACTCTCAGCCTGCTCATAAGCCAGGGAGATGGCAGGAACCTGGGGAGGGGTGGGGAGAAGGAATTTAGAGTTACCAAAAATAAAGAAACTAATATTGTGAACCTTTTGTAACAAAATTCTTGCCCTCCCATTTAAAAATCTTTTAGGTGAAGTATACAAAAATAAAGATTCCCATCTGATACACAAATGTCAACTGCTGCCTTGAAGAGCGGTAATACTGATTCTGTTATGCTGGGGCTGGGACACACACTGGATATGGGTCCTGAGGATTTCTTTTCCCAACGCCAGCCTCCTGGGTCCCGGGAGCACAGTGCCAGTGCATGAAGACACAGCTCACACCTCACTACTATCGATCTGTGGCTGTTGCGACACTCACCATGTCAGTGCCCAAGTCAATGCAGAGGATGGTGACGGTCCCCAGTGGTAGTGGAATGTTTGCAATAATAAATATCAGGAAGGGGGTGATCTCGGGAATGTTACTGGTTAAGGTGTAAGCAATGGATTTCTTTAAGTTATCAAAGATCAGACGACCTATGAAAGCAAGATTTTTTATTGTTAGCTTATGAGACAAGCACATTGGAAACTGAACATATCCAAGAAGTATACAGAAACGGATGCCGATGGGCAGTATCTGAATACGATCTTGGTGTACACCTTAAGTAGCTCTCACCTTCCTCTACTCCAGTCACAATTGAGGCAAAGTTGTCATCCAAAAGAATCATGTCAGCAGCTTGCTTGGACACATCCGAGCCAGCAATCCCCATAGCAACTCCAATGTCTGCTTTCTTCAAAGCTGGAGAGTCATTCACACCGTCACCTGTCACAGCCACGATAGCACCCTACCTCGGAAAAGGGAAGACCGGTGAATACAAACCACTTTTTCTAGGGATGGAAAGAGTGAGCCCTCATTACAGACACTGCTCCTTTTCTATTGAGACCCATCTATGTAGCCTGAGAACTGTCACAGCCAAGTATCCACACAGGCCCTATACCAAATAACAACGGAGAAGTGACAACAAACAGCATCCCAGCATTAATAAGGGCTACTCAATGACTCTGGTGTGTGGCACTCCAGAAAATCCCATTCCTATATGCACGCCCTGTAGTCTCCTGGCCACTCACATCTCTACTGCAAATATTAGGCCCTCATAGCAGCTGACTCCACTGAGGGATCAGGCTCTGGGACACAGTGGATACACAGACTTTAAAGTGCTTCTTTCTGTCACTGCTATACCATTAAGGAGTCACCCTCTCTATGCCTGGGAGCTTCCTACTGGCTTGTTTATACTGAGTCCAATACAGCCAGGTATGCGTCCATGACCATTGCTCCATTTCCACTGGAACTCCAATCCCTAGAGCCAGCAGTGCCCAAAGCAGCCTGACCCTTGTGTTGCTGACCTGTCTCTGGCAGCCTTCCACAATGATGAGCTTCTGCTGAGGGGAGGTCCTGGCAAACACAATCTCAGTGTGGTACTTCAAAATGTCATCCAGCTGCTCGGAGGTCATGTCCTTTAGATCACTGCCATGTACTACACAGGCCTTGGCATCCCTAGAATTAGGACAAAAAAAAAAAAGTCACGTATCACATCACCAGCATAGTGCTCATCACCTCAAGAGGGATATTCTTATGCAGATCCCTTTATAAACATAACATAGAAGGAATTTCCCCCGGCATGTGAAAGTTAAGTGTTCAGTACTTTACAGGTTACAGAGCATTTTCATCTATTTTATCTCATGTGAGACTCGTGGCAATCTGTGGAGGGGTGGGGAGCCTGTCTGTATTCTGCCTTTCCCTATCTTCCTAAGACACACTGAAATATAACCAAGTTTCAGCTGAGTGTGGTGGCTCACGCCTGTAATCCCAGCACTCTGGGAGGCCGAGGTGAGCAGATCACTTGAGGTCAGGAGTTTGAAACCAGTTTGGACAACATGGTGAAACCCCATCTCTACCAAAAATTCAAAAATTAGCCAGATGTGGTGGCACACGCCTGTAATCCCAGCTACTTGGGAGGCTGAGGCAGGAGAATCGCTTGAACTCAAGAGGCGGAGGTTGCAGTGAGCCAAGATCATGCCACTGCACTTCAGCCTGTACAAAACAGCCAGACTCCATCTTAAAAAAAAGAGAAAAAAAGAAATATAATGAAATTTTAGAAAGTAGCAGAGTTGATACAAGACCAATCCCTCCCAACTCTAACGGAGGGTGAAAGGGCCCTAAACTTTAAAACAAAACCAATTTGCTGTTATCTATTTTACTGTGTCTGCCTGAATGACCTAAGTAATTATCCCCTCCTCACTTTATTTTGTTAGTGTGGACCTGGAAAGTGTCAAGGTGCTAGGTGCTAGGCAGTAGAGTCAGTGGCTAACAGCATGAAATCAGAAGCTAGATTGCTGAATTTACTGCATGACTTCACCAGTTCTGAGGTCCTTCAAAGCCTCTTGAATCCTCAGCTTCCCCACTCTGAAAATAATAGGTCACCATATCAAGCTCTTAGAACAGTAAATACCATCTAAGTGCTAGTTATTATGACTTGCTCTTACTTAAAATCCTCCCTAGGAATGACAAGGTTGGTTTCTGGCAGTGCAGGTACATTTCCTACTCGAAGAACCACGCTGAAGATTTTTAACTACCACTATTTGCTCATTCACAGCAGACTGTGATTTGAGCTTCCTGCCTTACCTGGGGTTCACCTGGTTGACTGGGATGTTGAGGCGGGCAGCAATGTCTTCTACGGTCTCATTGCCTTCTGAGATGATGCCCACACCTTTGGCAATAGCTTTAGCTGTGATGGGATGGTCTCCTGTGACCATGATGACCTGTGACCAAACAAGACAATGTGTTGAATGCAACTGTCAAGTAAATGACCTTAAAAAGTCTTCCATGTCAGTAGGCAAGAGTAAATACTAAGGATGATTCAGCTTAGACTATCAAAAGGAAAGGAATGCAAACATAAAACTAATAAACATCGATTAGCCAAAAATATAAACATATGTATGCACAGAAAGGAAACACAAAGCCAATACTCAGGTTTTATCTTGGTACACAATCACTGGCATACACAATATCTATTTTTCCTTCTATAGTCACGTAAAAATACTCAAAAATTACTTAAACCAGCAAAAAATGCTGCTGGCTAGCATTCTCAAATTGGTCCAATTTAGGGGAAAAGCAACATGTGACAAGAATTCAAACTGTTATTTTTTTGATGCAGTGATTGTACTTAGAATATACTTTAAAAAGAAGCAGTCGGAGTGGTGAGGGAATAACTTCTACAAAGCTTTTCAGGGCAGTATTAATCCTGAGACTAGGCCGGGCATGTTGGCCTATGCCTGTAATCCCAGCACTTTGGGAGGCTGAGGCGGGTAGATCGCTTGAATCCAGGAGTTTGAGACCAGCCTGGCCAACATGGTGAAACCCCATCTCTACTAAAAAATACAAAAATTTGCTGGGCCTGGTGGCGCATGCCTGTAATCCCAGCTACTCAGGAGGCTGGGGCAGGAGAAGTGCTTGAACCTGGGAGGTGGACGTTACAGTGAGCTGAGATCGTGCTGCTACACTCCAGCCTGCACAACAAAGCAAGACTCTGTCTCAAAAAGAAAAAAATCCTGAGAGTAAAAAACAGAAACATCAAATATCCAGAGGAGAATATTAGCATCTGAGTAATATTCAGCTACTTAAAAGAAGACAGATACACAGAGGACAGCAAACACTCATTGACAATTAACTGAAAATGCAGAAAACATGCCATTCATTGCATAAGATACATTAATTTAGAATAATGCAAGTATTTTAAAACTTCAAGTCTTTTGTTTTTTTACTTTGCTTACATTTCTAAACATTTTAAATTCCTAGTGTGTTTACACCACCATATTTTAATACTGTTTGGTCTTTTCTGGCTGCAAGTAAAGCTTTGGAGACGAGGAATTACTACTCCAGGCGAGATAAAACAACTAGCCATCAGGACCTCAAAGGGCAACACTGACTGAGTAGGGTGTCCCAAGACACTAGAGTTGAAGCCAAGGAGGCGCCTGGCACTACCTTAATTCCAGCGCTTCGACATTTGCCCACGGCATCGGGAACAGCCGCCCGTGGAGGGTCGATCATGGAGATGAGCCCAACAAAGCACAGATTATCGATAGGGAAATTCACATCGTCAGTGTCAAACTGGAACCCTTCAGGAAACTGTTCATCTGGCAGAAAGAGGTGGCAGAAACCTGCGAAGAGGACAGGAGCCTTTGAAAATTTTAGTACTACAGGCAGTGATGGCCGGCAGCCTATTCAGCCCATCTACCTTCCACTGGAATGTTTAGTTTGGAAAATTTTTCAAGTCTATTTTTATAACAAGAGTGAGGGCTTTAACATTTATGAATGATACAGTCACTGGAAGAAAAAAAACATTCGAAAGACAGATTCCATCACACCAAGCCTCAAAGGAATTGTAAATTGTTTCATGTGGAGAAGACCAAATTGATGACACTAATTCTGAGAGCCCAGATATTAAGGGTTCTAGACTTGCCCACTGGTAAGGACAGTAAAGTATCTGGATTTGGCAAATCACGGGATTAACTGTCTCAGCTACCTTCTCTGGAAACATCAAGGCCATACCTCTGCTCTCTTGTTCATTTAACTGAAATATATTACGGAGCACCAATATGGGACATCATTCTAGCTACTTTTGAGGATAAGTACAGGTCAGATGCATTCTGCCCTAGGAGTTTATCATCTAGTATAGTCAATACCAGAATCAAGATAATATAAGGCATTCCTTTCAATGTTGTATGAAGGTTGCAGTGATCTTTAAAATAGAATGAGGCCGGGCGTGGTGGCTCACGCCTGTAATCCTAGCACTTTGGGAGGCCGAGGTAGGTGGATCACCTGAGGTCAGGAGTTCTAGACCAGCCTGGACTTCATGGTGAAACCCCATCTTAAGAAAAAAGAAAAAAAAATATATAAAATAGAATGATACGCCATGTGGACTCAAGAGAGACTGTTTCCACTTTGGGGTGGTGGAGGTAGGGAAGTGAAAAATACTTAAGACAGAAAGAAGACATCAGTCCTTTGGTTGGATAGACACATATTAAAGAAACCATGAGTTAGATTTACCCAAGTTAAGAAGCATAGGAAGAATTATCAACCTACAAAATATTATAAATGCCACTTTCCCAAAGACATTAGACAATGTAAAGTGAACCTCTTAGCCTCAGTAGCTATCAGGGTAAAAAAAAAAAAATAGGAATTAACTTAGACTAAACGTTTACCGTTAGCCTGGTTTCTGAGCTGCGCACTTAAGTGCTGAAGTAAATTCAGTACTTTCCAAGGCAGTCAGGAAATAATTATGTCTCACTTAGATACACTAAGAATTAATTAACTTTAATTTACTTAAGCTTATTGTTCAAGTTCATAGCAACAAAGGTTAGAGAAGATCTTCTTCCACCATTGTTTTTTTAAAAAAAAAAAAAAAAAACAAACAAACAGAAGTGACTAGCATGAGACCAAAGGTCTAAGTCCAAGTCAGAAGTGAACTATCAGGACAGTTCCCACAGCCCGGTACACTGAACATTCCTCCAGCACTTACTGTTTTCAAAATAATAGGGGGCAAATAAACAAGCAGGAGGATTGCCCCAGAAAGATGTACAGGAAGGTCAACAAGTCATAGAGGTTAATGGGATCACTCGTTAACTGTCTACCAAACTAGGTTACTTGACAGAAACATGCCCAGGCGCTTTGTTACCAGGTTATCTGCGTACCTAGGACTCGTTCTCCGAGGCCCCCCAGCTCCAAGTAGGCATTCTGAAAGGCATCTTTCAGCTCCTCATCAAGGGGCTGCTCCTTGCCATGGAGGAGGATAGAGCTGCAACGGTCTAGGATCCTTTCTGGGGCACCCTTCATCACCAACAGGTGTCGGGGCTCCGAGGTGTTGGGGTTCTTATGAATGGACAACTGTGAAGGATTGTTGAGATGTAAACATTGGATGGTTGGATGTGTGGCAATCCACGGTGGAAAACAAAGCTTCACTTACTATTTAATAATTGCTCTAAAAGACCCAAGATCCCTTATTTCTGAACTCTGAAGTATCTTATACTTGTAACATACTTTGAATGCTACAGAAAAAAAAGAGTACTATGATGTATTCATAAATTCCTGACACTTGTTTACATTAAAAAAAACAACAACAACAAAACACAAAATTTCAGGACACAGGGATTGGGGCACACTTGTGCACACACACCTCCAGGCCTCTCCCCACAGGCCCCAAACCACAAGTATTCAAAAGGGCTCAACAGTGTTTTTATAAGAGGCTTCAATTATCCTGCTGATATTCAACTAAATTATGACAGTCTGTATGTAATCAAGGGTAAAATTTAAAGCTAAAGCTTATAAAACTCCAAAGGGAGACTATTTCCTCTTCCTGTTCATGTACCTCCCTTCTTTGTTCCCAGCCTGCCCTCGCCCCCTGTGTGCCCACTGATCTTCAGACCTGGTACTTGTTGGTGGAGTTGAAGGGTATCTCGACGATTTTGGCATATCTTTCTCTCATCTCCTTCACAGAACCACAGCACAGCTCTATGCATTTTAAGAGTGCTGACTCAGAGGCATCTCCTGCAACTGCCCGCTGTGAACAGAGACAGCATCTGTAAATTATCTCAAAAAAATTTCACTGACGCATCACTGAAAAACAGGAAAAATAACTCAAGACACATTCCAATCTTGTCAGAGGTAGCAGAGGACGGGCAAGAAGGAAGCAGTGGTGTCAAGGGGGACAGGAGTCCCTCTAGCCCAGACTACTGCTGTTCACAGCCCTTCAGACTCAAACCCCAACTTCCTTCCCTGCCACACAGCAGCTTCTAGGGAAAGAAGGGTGTGGGAAGCTGTCACCTTCCCTAGCAGAGGTATAACACACCCTTCCAACCTACTCCAGTCTATTTTTATCTTCCCGTGGCCTAGTGAAGTCTCAAAGCCAATGCTATTCCCAGCTACCTATTTCTGGTTATTTATCCGAAAATACCAAGTGAGAGACTAAACGTTTATAGCACCTTTCATTACCCTAGAATTTATTTAAAAAAAAAAAAAATGCCTTAGGATCTCAGGACTGGGGACAAACTGCCTGTGTCAAGGGCAAAGTAGAAGACTTTACATTCTAAACATAATTGCGCAAAGTTCACCGGGCCTGAAGGATGTGAACTGAAAGCGATTACCAGCTCTAACAGTAATAAAATCTAACCAGGTAACATTTTAGTTAAAGCCCACGCTTCAGGTGATACACATATTTTCTGTGATACATGATGACACACTTATATTTTGACATACTGAAGGCATTTTCAGTAGTAAACAACTTTTATATAGGTAAACCTTTTAGAATGTTAACATGTAAGTAAGGCTGCATACGCAGATGAACAAATTAATGCTCACAAGTATCGCAGCTCCATAGAGCAAGAAAGTTGGCCAGGTTTGGAAAGAATCAAAAAATAAATAAGTGGGTCATTTTAAATAAAAGCCAGTTACTTTAATAAAAGCAGACGAGAGCTGCTGCTTCCTCTCCGCTTTTTAGTAATAATGCCATCAACATGGCCCCACTCTGGAAGTACTTAGAATACAGCTTCTGCTACCTTTCTGGGGTTTTTAAAAGCTAGGAAAAATCTGATATGTTTGGGACCTGTTGCTCGAAGCCTAGAACATTTCCACTTTGAGATAAAGAAAACCATGAAACACTTATCTCAAGTTTTATTCCCAAGATAAACAACATCACCCTCAAATGAACATTGATTCAATGCCAAGAAAACCTCCTTTGCAGAATAAATGAACTCTATCCTCACCACAGAAAGCATCTGAGTTACATCCAAGCCACATTCCCTTTGGCAACTTAGCTTACACCCACAACTACTACAGGCAGCTTCACAGAGAATGTGGGGCCCAGAGAGCCTCACACAGCCTCCTCCTCCTACAGGACTTTACACAAATTCATGATCCTTCTGAGACTGCATCTTCACTTGGGCAGCACAGTAAAACCTCAATCATTTCAAACTGCATCAGAATTCCACAGGCTGAAGCTGAGCTTATTTTGGCCTGGAGCTTATTTTTACATCATTAGTAAACAAGCTAAGAACCAATAAGATAAGATAAGCTGAGCTATTTCAGGAAAATAAATGGCTTAAAGGATTTACTGGAATCTACTGTATCCTAATATGCAAAGACGACTATGGAGTCACTACAGCCCTCAGCCCTCAGCTCTCACTGTCCACTAGGTTAGGTGATCATATAAACTCAGAGTAGTAAAAGCAGATGAAATAGGTTTTTCACCAACAAAGACTATTCTACCTCCTCCCATCCCACTTCAGTCAGATTTTTACTGTATCTTCCCTTTTTAATCAACCTACATGGAGCAGGGGGTCCTATAATACATCGGGATCTACAGGAAACACAATGTAAGCTACACACAGTAAAGTACCGTACAGACTGCTCCAGTTGCCCTACAGTGAACAGTCATGCAGAACACAAAGGTAATGTGCTACTTTTAACACTCAAATGGCAGTTCTCATGTGCTGTCTACACCCCTCCAAAGGCAACTCATTGGTTAACTCCTGAGCATACCTTAAGAATAGGTAGGTTTTCCTGGTTAGCCTGAAACACTGCCCTGTTGCAAAGACCTGCAATTCTGGACAGAGCAAGCCAGGTAGCTGAAGTCTTGTCAAAAGAGACACCTGATGGAGGCAAGAAAACACAACAGGAAAATAATGCATTAACCTCAAATGCTATGTTCTCAGTTCTCCTATTAAAGTCCCATAGAAATCTGCAGCGACACATCTCAATTCCCAATTAATGAAACCAATCATGTTTTAGGCATTCTTCAATCACGTTTGTAGGGCAATTTAAAGTTTCTACTGATATGCAAAAAAAAAAAAATATATATATATATCAAAATCCCATACCCTGAACTCATCACTAAATGATTAAAAAAATAAATAAAAGAAAGAAAAAACTGCCATGAGCTTAAAAAAAAATTTCATGTGATTTCTTAATAGCAAAGCAGCAAGCGAAGTGAGCAGGTGGCTGAGGTGTGTGACAGCCCTGGCCTTACCACTCTGATTCTCTGTCGTATCAGCTTCATGGATTTGATTGTCAAACCACATGTGGGCCACTGTCATTCGATTCTGAGTCAGAGTTCCAGTTTTATCCGAGCAGATGGTGGATGTGGACCCCAAGGTCTCCACAGCTTCTAAGTTCTTCACTAAGCAGTTCTTCCTCGCCATGCGTTTGGCAGTAAGCGTCAGACAGACCTAAACAGTATTAGGAAAATTATTACTTCATTCAACCAGGTTAGAATTCTACACAGATTCTTCCTACACCCTAATGTGGAAGAAGTTTGTCTAAAATTAAATCTCCCCAGCCTTCTTCTGAAGTCTGAGGAAATGATAAGGGGAACCCATATATGAGGCTTCTCCTTTCTTCCAGAAAAGCACTCTATTAAGAAAAATAACAGGATCCTACCACAGTCTATCCCCTACGGGGTCCCAAGTTCTCCTTTCTCCACTGCACTGTTCTGGACACGGGATAATTTAAAAGCAAAATGTATGCTTTGGGGTTATTATCTTATGTATAAACACATGCTGAGGTTTTCTCACTGTCAAAACTCACCATGTGATGTGGCTCTGAAGAAAAACTATATTAAACATACAGAATAAAACATAAGTTGGCGATCCCTTAGAAGAGGAAAGCAGACGAGTGTAACAATCACTTGAGCAAGCTGATCTGAGTCAGGGTGACCGTCACCTGCCTCTTACCGTGACAGTGGCCAGCAAACCTTCTGGCACATTGGCTACGATGATACCGATGAGGAAGATGACAGCCTCAAGCCAGGTGTACTCAAGGATGAGAGAAAGGATGAAGAAAGACACACCCAGGAACACAGCCACGCCCGTGATGATGTGGATAAAATGTTCAATTTCTGCAGCAATGGGGGTCTGGCCTCCTTCGAGCCCAGAAGCAAGTGTGGCAATTCTTCCCATCACTGTGCGATCCCCAGTGTAGACAACAATACCACGTGCCGTGCCTTTAAAAGAAGGGGAGGGAAAACTGTACCTAATTTTATCTAACCCGAAAGAAGCCACAGATTTTACACAATTAACATAGCATGGCTTAAAAAAAAAAAAAGAGTTGACCTGACAAAGCACACTTTTTAAGGGCCCAGCTCTTTGGTTGTATATGCTGTTTGTCAGAGGGACTTCAATCCATTAACAGGACAGCAGCTCCAACACCCATGCCAGGCTGGTGGTGTTGAGAGAAGACGCAGGGTGGAGGTGGAGGGAAGGGAAACAGCCACCAGGTTTCCTGCCAGCATGGGAAACACCTCTGCTCTGTGCTTGACACAAGTTGTCAGAAATGGAGCCAACAAAACGCGAGATTGTGCCTATGGTTTTGTTTATGTTAATGCCCGAGAGAAATACCGCACCATGCTCAAAGTGCCAAAAAATGGCCTACCTTCAACACAATTGGTTGAAAAGAAGGCAATGTTCCTAGTCTCCAGGGGGTTTTCATTTGTGAAATCTGGAGACCTAGTCTGGGGTTCTGATTCACCAGTGAGTGAAGAGTTATCCACCTATATGTGAGAAAAAAGAAAAATGTCATGTGACTACACCAGCCTCATCATGAGCTACTGTATCCCCTCAACTCACACTGCCCAAACAGCAGAGCTGGCTGTGAGGTTTGTTAAAATAAAAGATCTACCTTGCAGCCATTTGCAGATATGATTCTGAGGTCAGCGGGAATTCGGTCTCCCCCTTTTACTTCTACCAGGTCCCCAACCACAACTTCCTCGGCGTTTATGCTCATTTTCTCGCCATTTCGAATCACAAGGGCTTGCTTTGGAAAGGAAAACATTTATACCGTTAGTATACCAACAAAGAGAGGGCAGTGTCCAAAACAAGAAAATCAAATTAAAAATGGTCTATAATCCTAATTATCTGAATACATAACAAAGATATTATTCACTTTTTTATTTATGCAAGTTACAAAAAGCTTGCTTTCCAGTTTAAGAGAGATTGCTGCTACATGGTGTGCCTGCATTCAGAGTTTACCTTCAAAAGAAAGGCTACCCCTTTTTTGGGGTAGAAGGAAAACAGGTGGTTTTGGGTGGGCTAGAAGACATCCATCTGTCTGATGGAGTCATGTAATACTTGGAAAGCCTTAACTCCCCACTAAGTCACAGGCTGACAAGCTGGGGAAGGACAAAGCATCTGGTACCTGAGGGACCATGTTTTTGAAGGATTCCATGATCTTTGAACTTTTAGCTTCCTGATAGTAGGAGAAGCAACCAGTTATAATGACAACGGCTGACAGCACCACACCCAGGTACAGCTGGAAGGGAAAAGACAAGGTAAGGCCGATGGCTCTACGCAAGAATTAGGGACATTCAATTAATTTTTTGACTGAATAAAAAACAGATTTTTCCGTAGAGAAATCAAGGTTTCAGAAATATAGAACTCATGTTTTCCTATTTATCCTTCCAGAGACCACACAGGAAGGGTCAGAAACAGAGTCAGCCACACTTGATCACTAACTGGACTTTTGGAAATGTTCTAGATGCATCTATGAAACAAAATGTTTTTCAACCAACTTGTGGATTTTGAAGAACGGCCACCAAGCATTTCTGGACAGGTGAATGTGCCAACATGAAAAGCTGTGCTCTGCCATCCAGTGGGTGGTGGTGGGGGCCTGACAGGGCTGCCTGCTCACAGCAGCACATGCAGGTGGGTTTCCCACTTGTAAGAGCATCTACACGTGGGTGGTAGAGAGAGGAGCTGGAAACGAAGAATGGATGGGTCTTGAAGGCAACAGCGGCTGACACTATTCTCCAGTGTTCATAACTATCAAGTAATGAGTGGTAATTGAGACTAAGTGGGAGACAGAGAAGATACCTGATGTGTACTACAGATCCACATGCTGAATTACAGAACTCACATTATCATTTTGAGGTTCCTCTTCTGTAACAGCTTGGATGCTATAAGCCAAGAAACAAAGAATCGCTCCAATCCACAGTAACATTGAGAACCCCCCAAAGAGCTGCCGACAAAATTTGATCCATTCAGGAGTAGTGGGAGGGGGAGTGAGGGCGTTGGGACCATCTCGCGCCAGGATCTCAGCTGCTCGAGCAGATGTTAAGCCCTGAGAAGTACAGGAATATAAATAAATAAGGCAAACTATACCAGCATTTACAAGCCAATATACTTATCTGATAGCTGGACAGCTGCAACAAGGATTGAAGGAAGAAACAAAATGTCCCAGGCTGGAGAGCCAAGGTAAAACCTCGCAAATTCCTCCATGACTAGTTCTGCTAATGAGCCAGCCCCAACAGGGTTCAGGCAAACAACTGCCCACGTTTCCCAAGGAAACCATAACACCCAGATTCAAACTCTTCAAACTGACCCATCAGTAAATTTGAATCCAGCCTGGTTTCTTCTGAGTATTAGATCAATGGATTCATGCCAAATTGCATTTCTACCAAAAAGATACCTATTTTCACAAAACCATTCAGTTTTGCAAATTAAGAGCTTTGAGTTTTCTGTGTATCGATTCTGTCCGGAGAGGGGGGAAAACCCTCTCCAAACATCAAAGGAGAAAAAACTTCCTGTAGAAATCTGTTGGGTTAACAGCCAAGTTTTAAATATACAGCTTGATTTTTTGCTTGCCTGGCAGGGAAGCGCTCACCTCCATGTGCATTTTAGCCAACTCTCAGTAAACCTGGGGACTGAAAGGTATTCACCAGAAAAACCCTCTCTACTAAAGCCTGCTGTTTTTCTAATTGGCCTTAAACCTGAGATTCACTGACAGCAGACAATCAGATATAGGCTCTCATTAAGAGAGGAAAATTATGACCACTTTTATACTACCAAAATACCAAGCCAAACAAAAGAAAATAGTTTTGTCTAAAGTATCTATTTATCTGTATTTTGTGCTCATGTTACCAAACATTTGAGTGCTAATCTACATGACAGGCACTGAATTCAGTGCTTTAACTTGTTTAATTCTCATGACAATCCTTTTTAGGCATTATTAACCTCATTTTACAAGTAAGGAAACAGACCCATAGCATTTGAGGAAGGGGCAGAGGTCAGCGAGAGCACACTTCCTAAGACTCTAATAGAAACTTGAGTGAGATGATACATGTGAAGTGGCTCGAGACTGCCTGGCACAGTGTGCACAGAGTCACTGCTGGCATGTTCTGAGTCGAGTTGAGGTCTCCTCTTGGAGTTTAAAGTACCTGTGTCAAGAAAAACACTCTCAAACCACATTCTTCTCTATTCTTTTTTTTTGAGATGGAGTTTAGCTCTTGTTGCCCAGGCTGGAGTGCAGTGGAGTGCAATCTCAGCTCACTGCAACTTCCGTCTCCTGGGTTCAAGCAATTCTGCCTCAGCCTCCTGAGTAGCTGGGATTACAGGCATGCACCACCA
>CAUYQU010047885.1:0-39754 GCA_963574635.1 Cheracebus regulus | reverse complement strand
ATTAAGAAGCTATGGTTGCAGCACCTTGTTTGCATACTGGGCTTTTTAAGAGAAGACCAGGCTGTGCGAGCAAGGGAGAAGGGAACATGCCCGAGCATGTCTGAGCTTGCTTGGAGCATGCCTGAGCTTGCTCGGGGCTTGGAGAAGGGAAACAAGGAGGAGCGGGGGGCAGGGGGGTGGGGTGCGTCCGAGCTCCCAGCAAGGCAACCGGCCTTACAAATATTAGAAAAGATGCTTCTCAAAGGAAGACATAAAAGTGGCCAACAATTATATTTTTAAAATGCTCAACATCACTCATCATCAGAGAAATGCAAATCAAATGCATAAAATCCTGGACATGTACACCCTCCCAAGATTAAACCAGGAAGAAATTTAACTGCTGGACAGATCAAAATGAACTCCAATATTGGGTCAATAATAAATAGCCTACCAACCGAAAAAAAGTCCCAGACCACTCCGATTCATAGCTAAATTCTACCAGATGTACAAAGAAAACATGGTACCCTTACAACTATTCCAAAAACTTAAGGAGGAGTAGTTTCTTCCCATTTCACTCATTCTATAAGGCAAGTATCTTTGTAATACCAAAACATGGCAGAGACACATCCATAAAAAGACGTATTAGGCATGCTGATAGAAATATGTATTATAGATTCATAAGTCTTATCTTAGACTTTCAGATTCTTGGTAACCTGTTTCACAACCCTCAGCATTTGTCACCTAAATAACCATAAATTTGCATATTAAAGAAACAACACAGGTGAAATAGAAAAAATTACATTATAAGGAGTGGAGAGAAAAAATTTGGTGCTCTAAAGGAAAATTAAAGGATGTAATTGCCAATTAAACATAAAATTATCGAAATTATAAAGGCCTTTTAAATACACCACACACGCACACATACACGCAAGTAATTCTACAAATTTTTACCTCAGAATTTTTAGCCATGCCATGATATAAATACAAATTCACCCACTTGCAAAAAGAACTTGTTGGATCTAAACAGTAGTTTTTATCTTAATAGAAAAATAACAGCAGATTTAGAAAAGGCAGAAAAGAGTAAATAGAGAAAAAGAGGACTTAGGAAAGCTATAGTTAGCAGGTCGACCTTAAGATTCTTTTTTCTTAATGTAAATGTGCACGAGGACCATATTACTTTCATTTTACATAAACTTTGACAAGTAGAGGTTCCATAAAACCTTCAGAGTGCTTGAAAAAGGGTCATTCTTGTTTTCTTCTCATTCTTATATTATTTGTTTCCCACTTTCTTTATCTTAAAAGGAGAAACTGAGCAGTGGCCTTGTGTTTTTGTGTGGTGGACCAATTTGTGCTGCTTATTGGCAGGACACCGTAGTATGTCACCACTGAGTCATTTCCACCCTCTGACATAGACCTCTGCAAAGGTCTATGACATCAGAGAGCGCTCAAATTGCTGGGTGATCAGCCTTATATGTGTTTCCTGGATGAGCCACTTTTTAAATTAATTTTTACTGGGGATTTCCCTGCAGGGATTCTGCATGAGGAAGGGTTCAACCCCCCAGACATTCCCATGAGGGCTACGGTAACCCAGAGGCAGCCTTTAGCTTCTAGGAGCAAATGCCCTTTCACTTCAGAGCTGAAAACCTCAGTTTCTCATTAAGGAATGAAAACAACAATTCAGTACTCCAGGGTTTGTTTTTGAGGATAAAATGAAGAAACTGAGGCCAGCACCGAAATAATCCAAAGCAAGGGAATTTATTCAGGCTCCCAGGTGAGGTTCTGCGGTCCAGACAGGAGAGGCCGGAGAAGTCGCACAGACTCCGCTCAGACAGGGGGTTTTAAAGGAGTGAGTCTATTTTTAGACAGGGAGATTTTATAGTGAGTCTATTTTTAGATGGGGTTTTTATAGGGAGTGAAACAGCTCGATTGGTTGTGGAAGAGCAAGACTGCTATTGGGTAAGTTACAAGCCTTGACCTAGAACTTGGCTTGTTGTTGGTTGGAATTACTTGCCTGCTATTGGTTGTTAAGACTCGACTGCTATTGGTTGTTAAAACTCGGCTGCTATTGGTTGTTAAGGTTTAGCTGCTATTGGTTGTTAGGGCTTAGCTGCTATTGGTTATTAAGAAGCTATGGTTGCAGCACCTTGTTTGCATACTGGGCTCTTTAAGAGAAGACCAGACCGTGCGAGCAAGGGAGAAGGGACCATGCCCCAGCATGTCTGAGCTTGCTCGGGGCTTATAAAAGGGAAAAAAGGAGCGGAGCTGCGGGGAGGGGGGGGCGCGCGCCTGGGGACGGGGTGCGTCCGAGCTCCCAGCAAGGCAACCGGCCTTACAAGTACTTCATGCAATTGCACACAGACACACCAAAATAAGATTAAATTTGAGAGAAAAAGCAATAGCGAAGACCCTTTAGAATTCATCTCCAAACTAGAATTAAGATCCTTAAAAAACAACTTCCTCGAAGAGAAAATTAAAAAAAAAAAAAACCGGCCCAAACCACTTCCTGTAAACTGAGCTCAGCCATCTGTAACTTTGTACCTCTCTTCTGCCATTATCCATCCTCTCACAGTGCAAAGTCATCTCTGGTACCCCAAAGCCAAAAAGGTCAGATCATAAAATACAGAAAAATAGAGCTTTAGACCTAAAAAAATCAGCCCATTCCTCTTGAAACTCCACAAATAAAAACAGAACACTCCAAAAGGGGGTGAGTGGTTCCTTTGTTCTGAATTCTTTAAAAGAGGCTCAAGTCATTAAGAAGTCTTCTCTAGATATTTTGGTACTGCAGGTGGCAAAAAGGGGAAAAGAGGTATAGGGTTGAAGAAGAGTAAATGAAGGAACTTTTTTTTAAGAGAGGAAGCAAACACAGAAACCAAGCACATGGTCTTTTGTTTTCTTTCTTTTTCTTTTGAAGCTGTGAGGAATTTTAGCTGAATTAGGGAGGACTTGTTATCCATAATTTGGAATTCTAACTCAGATTTGACCAAGTCAGGTAGTTTGTTTAATCCAATGGGGAAAAGACTGGAACAAGCAACAACAAAACACCCTGACAATCTAATCACTGAGTACTCTAATGATAAGGAGAAATTAAGACCAGCTGGTTGTTAATTGTAACTTTAGCCAAAACAAACCCCAATTCCGTTACTTACCTAAAGATGAATTTCAGGCTGAACACTGCTGTCCACCATCCTAGAAGCGAACAAAAAAAAATCATCTTCCCTGTTGGAAGTGAGCTCAAACTTCATAAAGGAGACACTTGTCTTCCATTATCACAGAAGCAGGAAAAACTTGCCTTCCTCGTGTTGGCAGCAAGTAAAACTCCAAAAAGAAGTTGGACAGCAAAATAAACTTTAGACCTCAACCAAATTTGGGGAGATCAGGGATTCTCTGGAGAGGGTGCTCTGAGATGTCAGCAAATTTTCCTATTGGTTTGAGATATAACTCTTGACTACTTCATTGTTCTTTCACTAAAAAAATAATTTGTTGTTTGTTTCCCCCTTAACCCATTTCTTTTTTTTTTTTTTGCTTTACAGTGTTTCCTGGGGAAGAACGGAAAACAAACGATTGGCAGAAAGAATGCTTTCAGTATTGCCAGCATTGTCAGAGAATTTTACCTTTTGATAAGGCCCAGGAAAGGAAGAGAAAGCCTAGAAGAGTGAAGGAGTGGCAGAGGGAATTGAAGAAATAAGAGGAAATAAGAAAAAGTTCAAAGGTAATGATGACATAAAAATTGAATTAGTCAGACTGTCAGACCATAAGTAAAGGAGCTACATAAGCCTTTGCTATATTAGAATTGAAAAAACAAATGCTGACACGCTGCAACGCCTCTTTTCTTCCCCAATAAACAGGAATAGCCCTGGAGCTTTCATTTAAAACATGCTAGCTAAGCCATAGTTACACATTAGAAAGGTTACTTTTTCTGAGTCAGGTGCTCAGCAAAAGAAATGTCATTTAAGGCCTCTTTACATTTAAATGTCGCATAGCTTTAATGCTAGTTTCATAATGGAATGTTTTAACATATCTGAATGATGTAAAGACTCTCTCTGGGGAAAAAAATTCACAACTAGTTGCAACTAAAAATTATAAAAAATGATCAGTATTCAACTATCCAGAAATCCCCTTTCTACCTAGATTCCTCTACCCCAGCTATACTGACTTTGCTCTTTCTTCAACATGCCAAATTTCTTGTTTCCTATAAACCCAAATTTGCAGTTCCTCTTCTTTCTGAGTGGAACACTCTGTCCCGAGGTCACCCACGACTTGCTCCATTTCATTAAGATTCTTGCTCAAATATCCACTACTACTAAAATTTCTTTTCTGAGGACCCTTTCAAAAAAAATGGCATCTGTAACATTCTCTACCCCTATTTTGCTTTATTTTTTCTCATAGCACATAACACTGCCTGTTATTTTCAAATTTATTTATATACAGTCTTTTCTTACTATACTACATAATCCACTGGAAACGGATTATATCATTTTTTCTTCATTCCTGTATTCCCATTTTTCCAAAGAGTGTTTAGCATATATTAAAATAAAATTTATCATTTATTGAGTGCTGACTGCATGTCAGGTACTTTGCTCAACAGTTTGCATTAATTAACTCATTTAATCCCTAAAACAGCTATTATTGTTTTCACTTTAAAGGAAAAAGAAGCAAAGTGAGTTAATTAACGTGCTGAAGTTTATATCTAGTAAATAAGCTACAATTCAAACACAGACCACAATGTTATATGGTTTTTCACTTACAATAGATATTTAATACTTGTTAAATGAAGACCCTTTTGCTTAAAGTGATATGCTAACATTAATATCTCAAATAGTATCTTAGCTTCCAGTGGACTTCAGTGTAATTCATAATTTTGTATTTGCAATTAGAGGACCAAATGAAATGCATGAAAAGAACTTTCAAGGCAACAATTTATTTGCCATGCTAAAGTGAGCTCCTACTTTTTGGCAGGCATTTTCTATATATTATATAATTTAATACACCCCATAAGGTTAAGTACCACCTGCTCTGTTTTACAAGTGATGAAACTTAGGCCAAGTTCAGAGTCACATAGGGCCACATAGCAAAAACTGTTTCCATTGAGTCTAAAACATTAAAACACACACACGCACACACACACACACACACACATTTTAACATCTCTACAGTTGGGGTGCATCTTTAAAGTCTTTGGCTTCTAACAAGTACAATTGCCCGCTTTATTTTTTTGTCTCTTAGTAGTACATAAAGAAATGATGAATCTTAAAATGAACTGGCATCTTAGAATTACAGCATATGATAAGTGGCAATGATAGTATTCAAATGCATGTAGAAGTGACCAAACTCTTAACCACTATGCTATGCTGCTGACAGTTGTCTTGCTTGATTTCTAATTTTGATATCAATTACTCTTATCCTGTGGCAGGCAATATAATTAACTACTATAGAGCTTCAGTAGTAGACAAATACAGAAATACTCAAACTCCATCTACCTCTTAAGGCCTACTATTGAGGATCTGTGGTCTTAGTAACCTAGGGTTCTTTTTTTTTTTTTTTTTTAATATATTTTAAGTTCTGTGTTACATGTGCAGAACATCCAGGTTTGTTACATAGGTGTACACGTGCCATGGTGGTTTGCTGCACCCATCAACCAGTCATCTACATTAGAATTTCTCCTAATGCTATCCCTCCCCTAGCTGCCCATCGCCTAGCAGGCCCCAGTGTGTGATGTTCCTCTCCCTGTGTCCATGTGTTCTAACTGTTCCTAAGATTCTTATACTTTTGGGTTTTACATTTAAGTCTTTAATCCATGCTAAGTTAATTTTTGTGTAAGGTGTAAAAAGGGGGTCCAGTTTTCATTTCTAGCATATGGCTAGCCAGTTTTCCCAGCTAGCCATATTTATTTATTGGTAATAAATTATTACCATTTATTAAATAGGAAATCCTTTCCCCATTACTTGTTTTTGTCAGGTTTGTGAAAGATCAGATGGTTGTAGGAGTGCAGTCTTATTTCTGAATTACTTATTCTGTTCCATTGGTCTATGTGTCTATTTTTGTATCATTACCATGCTGCTTTGGTTACTGCAGCTTTGTAGTATAGTTCAAAGCCTGATACATACAGCTTTGTTCTTTTGTTATACGGAAAGAGCAAAGCTGTTCTTTGTTTTTGGCTATATAGGCTCTTTTTTAGTTCCATATGAATTTTAAAATAGTTTCTTTAATTCTGTGAAGAATGTCGATGGCAGTTTAAAGGGAATAGCATTGATTCAATAAATTACTTTGTACAGTATGACCATTTTCTTTTCTTTTCTTTTCTTTTTCTTTTCCTTTTTTTTTTTTCTGAAGTGGAGTTTTGCTCTTGTTGCCCAGCCTGAGAGTGCAATGTTACAATCTCTGCTCACTGAAACCTAAACTTTCCAGGTTCAAGTGATTCTCCTGCTTCAGCCTCCCAAGTAGCTGAGATTACAGTTGCCCACTACCACGACCAGCTAATTTTTTGTATTTTTAGTAGAGAAGGGGTTTCACTATGTTGGCCAGGTTGGTCTCGACTGACCTCAGGCAATCCACCTACCTCGGCCTCCCAAAGTGCTGGAATTACAGATGTGAGCCATCACACCTGAGTATGGCCATTTTCACAATATTGATTTTTTTCTATCCATGCACATAAAATGTCTTTCCATTTGTTGGTGTCCTCTCTTATTTTTTTGAGAAGTGATTTGTAGTTCTCTTTGAAAAGGTTCTTCACTTTCCTTGTTAACTGTATTCCTAGATATTTTATTCTTTTTGTAGCAATTGTGAATGATTCATTAATGATTTGGCTCTCTGCTTGCCTATTGTTGGTGTATAGGAATGCTTGTGACTTCTGTACATTGATTTTATATCCTGAGACTCTGCTGAAATTGCTTATAAGCTTGAGAAGCTTTTGGGCTGAGACAATGGGGTTTTCTAGATACAGGATTATGTCACCTGCAAACAAAGACAAGTTGACTTCCTCTCTTCCTATTTGAATATGTTTATTTCTATCTCTTGCCTAATTGCTCTTCCCAGGACTTTCAATAATACATTGAATAGGAGTGGTGAGAGAAGACATCTTTGTCTTGTGCCAGTTTTCAAGGAGAATGCCTCCAGCTTTGCCAATTCAGTATGATATTGGCTGTAGGTTTGTCGTAAATGGCTCTTATTATTTTGAGGTATGTTCCTTCAATAGCTAGTTTATTGAGAGTTTTTAACAAGAAGTAATATTGATGTTTATTGAAGACCTTTTCTGTGTCTATTGAGATAACTCTGCGGTTTTTGTCTTTTCTTCTGTTTATGTGATGAATTATGTTTATTGATTTGTGTATGTTGAATCAGCCTTGCATCCCAAAAATGAAGCCAACTTGATTGTGGTGGATAAGCATTAAGACGTGCTACTGTATTTGGTTTGCTAGTATTTTATTGAGAATTTTTGCATGGATGCTTATCAGGGATATTGGTCTAAAGATTTTTTTTTTTTTAAATCTGGAAGGTTTTGGTATCAGGATGATGCTGGAATCATAGAAGGTGTTAGGGAGGTGTCCCTTCTTTTTAATTGTTTAGAATAATTTCAGAAGTAAGGGTATAATACTTTTGTTAGAATTCAGGTGTAGGCCAGGCATGGTGGCTCACACCTGTAATCCTAGCACTTTGGGAGGCTGAGGTGGGTGGATCACCTGAGGTTAGGAGTGCAAGACCACCCTGGCCATCATGGTGAAACCCCATCTTTTATATATATATATAAAAAAATTAAGGTGTAAATCCATCTTGTCCTGGATATTTATAACTGCCTCAATTTCAGAACTTGTTACTGATCTGCTGAGAGATTCAATTTTTTTTCTGATTCAGTGTTGAGAGGATGTACATGTCCAGGAATTCATCCTTCTAGATTTTCTAGTTTATTTGCATAGAGGTATTCTCTGATGGTTGTTTGTATTTCTGTGGGGTCAGTGGTAATATTCCCTTTAACATTTTTATTGTGTCTATTTGATTCTTCTCTCTTTTCTTCTCTATTAGTTTAGCTAGTAGTGTATCTATTTTATTAACTTTTTCAGAAAGCCATCTTCTGCATTTGTTAATTTTTTGAAAGCTTTTTCATGTCTCTATTTCATTCAGTTTCACTCAGCTTGGTTATTTCTTGTCTTCTAGTTTGTGGTTTGTTTGCTCTTGGTTCTCTAGTTCTTTTAGTTGTGATTTTAGGTATCATTCTGAGATCTTTCTAGCTTTCTGATGTGGGCATTCAGTGCTATAAATTTCCCTCTTGATGCTGCTTCAGCAGCATCCCAGAAATTCTGGTATGTTGTCTCTTTGTTCTCATTAGATTCAGAGAACTTCTTGATTTTTACCTAAATTTTATTATATACCCAGGAGTAGTTCTGGAGCAAGTTGTTCAATTTCCATGTAGTTGGGTGATTTTGAGTGAGTTTCTTCATCTTGTTTTCTAACTTGATTACTCTGTGGTCTGAGAGACTGTTATGATTTCAGTTCTTTTGCATTAGCTGAAGAGTGACTTAACTTTCAATTATGTGATCTGGCCACTCAATGCCAGTACTATCTCTTAGGTATAATGATCAAAAATGTCTCCAGACATAGCTAAGTGTCCCCTGGGAAGGGTCACTTCCTGCTTTTCTGTAATTGATATATAGAGATATGTGTATAATGTTAGTGAATTATAGGAAATGCTCAAAGGAAGGCTCTCAGACTGTTTATATGGCACAAAACAGTTGCAAAGGAAGCAAAGAATATAGTTATCATTTGGATATTTCCAAATATCCAAATGTGTATTACCAAATAGGCAAAACATCTGTGAGTCAGACTGAATTTTTCCAGTTTTCATCTGGAAGTTTATCATTCTGTAAATACATTTCATATCTCATTGGTCAAATGAGATAATTGATGGGAAAATATCAAAAGTGCAAAAAAAGACCCAGATGAATTTAAGATCTAGTAGTGCTTGAGTTCATGCTTGGTATAACTTAAATTTTCAGGAATTTGACCAATGAATTTTCAGGAAGTTTATCATTCTATAAATATGTTTCCTATATCATTGCTTATCTAACACTGGTTCAGAAATCTGTCGATCTGGTATTTTGAGCTGTCTTACTGTCTAATTTGAATCAAAGTTCAGCTGCTCTGACTTAGTATGCAAATTGAGATGATGTACAAGATGAAACAATGTATTGATTTTTCAGTCACATTTTAATGCTACAGCTCAAAATCACTGCTCTCCCCAATTGTGTATTTTTTATCTTTCATTATTTGGCACAAATGCAGCTTTAAAAATATAAGAAATATTACATTAATTTAATTTAAAAAAGCTAAAAATTGTAAATCTTAGACATTGAACTAATATTTCCTCTCTCCTCTCTCTTTCTTTCTCTCCCCCCATCTCTCTCTCTTTCTCTCTAATTTATTTCTTTATAGCAAGTTTATTTCATCCCTTTTCACTGGCTTACATATTTTGCCGAAGTAGAAACTTCCTTCCCTTAACATTTCTATTTTGGATATCATCACTAAAGCATATACCTTAACATGAGGATATAAACATTATATATGACTCCCTCTAAGAACAACACTTTCATAATGGCCCAGTGAGGAACCTTCCCAAAGCTTTTGTGTGTATCCCTACATGGACACAAATTTCAAAATATAGGAAGCCAATTCTATGTAAGCAGATAAAGCCCACCTTAGCAAAAACAGAAGGATCAACCTCAATTTACCTTTCTAATTTATGTACTGGTAGTGGTAGTTATAGTAGTTGCTACTATTTTAGTACAAGGGAATGGGAAAAAACTTACTTTTTTTACTCTTCCCTCATGCAAACAAACAGTTTCTTTGCCTGAGGAAAGTTTGTCTCAGGATTAGCTTTATTTTCCTCACAGAATTGTTGAGTGACTTTACATTACTTTAATCTTTGACGTTTAATGATATCAGAAATAAACTGAGATTTAGAAAAAAATTGTGCTCTCTAACGTATTCAATTTATTAAGCACCTTTACATCTTCAATCGTTAATGATCTTAGCACAACCAAGTGTATCTGGATTTTGAGGGGAATAATCTATATTAATATACGAAGAACTAAAGAAATAATACAATTTAAATATACAGAACTGCTTTCTTAATGTGACTATTAGATTTGATTCCAATAGACTTTTCAATTTATTATTTATTCCACAAAATTTAGTTAACGATATAGTGACAGAAGTTAAAACATTTTGAAACCCTAATTTCTACATTTTTTATTTTGAAATTAATATATTCAACATACTCTTTAGAATAAAGCACAATCTATTGTATACTTATCTTTACTTTTGCACTTTTGATATTTTCCCATCAATTATCTCACAGACCTTGGCAGAACACCAAATTGATCATGATCTGTGGGGCTCTTTTATCTATTAGGGGAGCATTCTGTTTTATTCTTTTCCATAGGATATTCCATTTTTTTTTAAATTCAGAAGACTATTACAGATTTTATATTCAACTTGATATTTCACAATGACTCATTGTACATACTATCTGAAATGCATGGTCAGAAATTTAATAAAGAACAGAAATATCAAACTTAATTCTAAATCATCATGTCTGAAAAATATTTAGTAAACTTTGCAAGATTTTTATGCTTCATTGTGTTCTGTGAAAACAGATGAATTTAGGATTTAGTCTCTTTTGCATTTTAGATGCTTCTATAATAAACTTGGCAGACAAGTAATTGCTATCTTTGACAAGGGCTATAATGCACAATTGAGTTATGGTATAAGAATAACAAATACATAAAATAAACTCACCAGCAAAATACTGTATTACTGAGTCCAATATAAATACGCCTCCTCTAAAATCCCTTTTGGCATGAATATTTCTGAAGACTGTGGTCAATCACAGAAATTAAATGAGAATACTGAGTTTCCAGATGTATAATTGAGAAAGTTTCTCCCCAAATTACTCTGTGCATCTTAACAAGATGCAATTAGTATATTCTCAAATCATATTTTCAGATAAATTTACTGTTATGGCCCCTAAAAGTCTCAGACAATTAACTATTTACTAGTCATTAAATATTTTCTTTTATTAATGACACATTTTATAGGAAGAGAGAAATTCATTCATGCCTCTAACACATTTTTTAAATCATTTTAAATAGAACTTCTATTAGTTTAATATGAAAGTAGAAATGTAAGTTATAAATTATAGCTGCTGCAGCAGAGTTTTGAAAAATTATACATAATTACACCTTGGGAAAAAAAGCTTTAAAAAATCATCCTTTTGAGGGAATAAGCAGAGTGCCATTTTGTGGATAATTGATTCATCTATGCAAAAGAATGTACCTTGAAGAGACTAGCCATCAGCCACAATCAGCAGTCGCCCATAAAAAAAAAAGAGCTCCTGACAGATGTCTCTTCTTCTGTCTGTTTACAAATAGGAAGACAATCCTTCCAATCTTCCTTTTTCAACTCATATTTCTTCAACACCATACTATCTGCCAGACACTATAGTAGGCACTGAAAAACATTTTCCTCTTCCTATTCTTCCTCCATGTCAAGTCCTACAGAGTGTGACCATGAATGTGCTATTTACTGTTTACCACTGCTTTGCAAGTTAAAACAGCTTATTTGAATTCATGATGTGTTATTTGGTAGAATTATAGACAAGTATATATGAAGAAAATACATAACACTATTATTTCCTTATGTGGTGTTAGACTTATCATTGTTGCTGCTCTCTGTATAACAATGCTTAAAGAAAGTATAAAATAAATGCTTATCTTTTATTCCTAGACTTCCCAAAAGGCTCTCCAAAGCAGAAAATATTTGTATTTGTTTTGTTCTCACTTCTGACATGATCTATGATTTTCTACTGGGTTGAAGAAATCTCTTAATCTTGTTTCTTACAACAGCACTGTCTTGGTCCTTTCAGGTTGCAATAATAGAATGCCACAGACGGGGTGACTTTTAAACAGTAGAAATGTAATTCTCACTGTCGTGAAGGCTGGGAAGTCCAAGAAAAAGATGCTGCCATGGTCAGTGTCTGGTGAGGGTCTGCTTCCCAACTGATAGCCATCTTTTTTACTGTGTCCTCAGATAGTGGAATGGGTGAGAAAGCTCTCTGGAGTCTCATTTATAACAGCACTAATCCAATTCATGAGGGCTCTGCTCTCATGACCTATCACCTGACAAAGGCCCCATCTCCTGATACCAGTGCAATGGGGATTAGGATTTCGATGTATTAATGTATTAATTTTAGGGGCACACAAGCATTCAGTCTATAGCAAGCACCACAAGCCAATTTATTTGATTCATCCCAAAGGGCTCCCCTGATTATCCTTTGAAGAACTATTCATTTAGGTTAAGAGAAGGTTCTTAGGTTGGATTCAGAGACATTTTAATATGAGGATGCAAAGGCATAAAAATCACGTAATGGATGTGTGGGACTCAGGGTGAAGTGTGGAAGGAGGATAAGGGATAAGTGACTACACTTTGGGTACAGTGTACACTACTCAATTGATGGGTGCATAAAATCTCAGAAATCACTGCTAAAGAACTTACCCATGTAACCAAAAAACACCTGTTCCCAAAAAAAAAAACTATTGAAATAAAATAAAATAAAAATCCAGGATTAAACAGACATTATAAACAGGAAGTAATGTCAGGACAGGAATAAATCAGATTCTCTAACCAAGGTTCAGTTCTCTGAAAATCAGAATCAAAGGGTTATTTTCAGTTTAGAGATATTACAAATAGTGCTGCTATGAACATTCTCATATGTGTCTTTTGGTGAACATATATGATATGGTTTAGCTCTGTTTTCCCACCCAAATTTCATCTGTAGCTCCCATAATTGCCATGTGTTGTGGGAGGGAACAAAGAACAGGTGAGACATGATGGAATCATGGTGGCAGGCCTTTCCCATGCTATTCTAATCATAGTGAGTGGTTCTTATGAGATCTTATAGTTTTAAGAATGGGAATTTCCCTGCACAAGCTCTCTCTGCCTGCTGCCATCCATAAGTCCAATAAACCTCTTTCTTTTGTAAATTGCCCAATCTCTAGTATGTCTTTGTCAGTAGTGTGAAAATGGACTAATAAAATATGTAAACATTTCTTATGCTATAATATGTGCCTAGGAGAAGAATTGATACATTATGGTGTATATGTATGCTCAGTTTTAGTAAACGCTTTTCAAAGATATTGCACCAATTATTCTCCCACAGATAAGGATGAAAAGTTCTGGTTGTTCCAAATCCTTACCAACAGTTAATATGGGTTGTCTTTTTTATGCCCATTTTCATGGGTGTTTAGGGATATCAAATTGTAATTTTGTTTTACATAATCCAAAGGTCTAATGGAATAAGGTACTTTTTTTTGACCTAGATATCCTATCTTTGAACTACCTACCCAACTGTTTTGTTAATTATTTACTTTTGAACTCTGCTTTTTTAAAATAGATTTTTAAGAGTTTGATATATATACTGTATATGAGTTCTTTTTTAAATATACTATTGAAAATATCTTCTACTTTGTAGCTAGTATTTTCATTGTATTAATAGTTCTTTTAGATAAAAAACATTTTTTTAATGTCTGTGTAATCTGATTTATTATTTCCTTTATATTTGATGCTTCTTTAAAATATATGTTTTTTGATTTTTATTTTAAGTTCCAGGGTACATGTGCAGGTTTGTTACATAGGTAAATGTGAGCCATGTTGGTTTGCTGCACTTATCAAGCCAACACCTAGGTACTAAGCCCTGTGTGCATCAGCTATTTTTGCTAATGCTCTCCCTCCCCCTACCTCACTCCCTGACAGGCCCTACTCTGTGTTGTTCCTCTCCCTGTGTCCATGTTTCCTTATTGTTCAGCTCTCACTTACAAGTGAGAACATGAGGTGTTTGGTTTTCTGTTCCTGTATTAGCTTGGTGAAGATAATGGCTTCCAGTTCCATCCATGTCCTTGTGAAGGACATAATCTCATTCTTGTTTATGGCTGCATAATATTCCATGATATATATGTACCACATTTTCTTTATCCAGTTTATCATGGATTGGCATTTGGGTTGATTCCAGGTCTTTGCTATTGTGAATAGTGCTTGTGCTTTTGATGCTCAGAAATCTGCCTTCTACAAAGTCATAAATATTCTTCTGGTTTTTATTCTAGAAGTTTTATTTATTTCTTCTTATTACATTAGATGTATAGTTTATCTTGAATGTCGAGTATATTAGAGATTAGATCAAAATTTTTTACCTATGTGGATATTCAATTGATTCCACTCTTTTATTTACTGAATCTTCCCATCTATTCACTGTAGTGTCACTTATGTCATAAAGAGCCCATATATGTTTAGCTCTGTTTCTGAAATTTCTATTCTGCTCCATTGTTCTATTTGTTTATTTTTGTACCTATAACACACAGTTTTACTTACTGTCATTTATAATAAACTATGGTATATAGAATTATGTTTTCCAATTTTGTATCTTTATCTTGCCTTTCCTTATCCCTTCACCTTTCATGGAAATTTTAGAAATTACTCTTGAGTTAGCTCATCAGTTACCAAAAATAGTTGCTCAGGTCTATTGAAATTATACTGAATTAACAAATCAAGTTGGAGATAATAACATCTTAACTATATCGAATGCTCCAATTTATAAACCTTGAATATCTTATCACTTAGATTATTAAATTTTTTTCAATAACATTTTTCATTTTCAGTTTAAAAGTCTTATACATCTTTTACCAGAATTATTTTCAGATGTTTGGCTATTTGATGCTAATATATATATATGTGTGTGTATATATATATATATATATATGTGTGTGTGTGTGTGTGTATAGTCATTTTTCATTTTTTAGTTCCTTGCATGTAGAAATATATATTATTTATATATATTGGGTTGGTATCTGATGACATCCCACATGCATTTGAGAGTTCATTTGTAAATATTTTTGTATTTTCTAGGCATAGAATCATGTTGTCTGAGAATAATAGTGAACAGCGTCAGTTTCCATTTCCTCCTTATCTATTTGGATGCCTTTTATTTATTACCTTTGTCTGATTGCTCTGGTCAGGACTTCCAGTACTATGCTGAATAGAAGTGGTGAAAGTGGGCATCCTTGTCTTGTTTCCCTTCTCACAGGGAATGCTTTCAACTTTTCCCCATTTAGTACAGTGTTGATACGTTTTCTCCTTTTGACTTGGATACCCTAATAAAAGATGACTTTTAATATCTTAAGACGTTTTCCTTTGTGAACTCAGAAACTCTGAGACAGGTCTCAGTTAATTTAGAAAGTTTATTTCGCCAAGGTTGAAGATGAACCCATGACACAGCCTCAGGAATTCCTGACGACATGCGCCCAAGGTGGTCAGGGCACAGCTGGATTTTATACATTTTAGGAAGACATGAGACGTCAATCAATATACCCAAGATGTACATTGGTTCATCTGGAAAGGTGGGACAACTTTAAGCAAAAGCAGAAAGACTCAAAACATAGAAGGAACTTCCAGATAACAGAGAGGTGATAAACAAAGGGTTACATTCTTTTGAGTTTCTGATTAGCCTTCCTGAAAGAGGCAATCAGATAGGCATTTATCTCTGTGAGCAGAGGTGACTTTAAGTAGAATGAGAGGCAGATTTGCCCTAAGCAGTTTCCAGGTTGTGTTTTTCTTAGTGATTTGGGGGCCCAAGATATTTTCTTTTCACACCTTCTATTCCAATTTTGCTGACAGTTTTAATCATAAAGCGATGCTGGATTTTATCAAATGCTTTTATTGCATCTACTGAGATAATCTTACGAGTTTTGTTTCTAATTCTGTTTATGTAGTGTATCACATTTATTGACTTGCAAATGTTAAAACATCCCTGCATCTTTGGTATGAAACCCATTTGATTACAGTTGATTATCTTTTTGATATGCTATTGAATTCAGGTAACTAGTATTTTGTTGAGAATTTTTGCATCTATGTTTATCAGGACTATTAATCTGTAGTTTTTCATTGCTATTATTTTCTTCCTTGTGTTGATATTAGGGTGATGCTGGCTTCATAGAATGATTTAGGGAGGATTTCTTCTTTCTCTATGCTTTGGAATATTATCAGTATAATTGGTACTAATTATTTCTTGAAAGTCTGATAGAATTCAGCTGTGAATCTGTGTGGTCCTAGACTTCTTGTTGGCAATTTTTTAATAACCATTTCAAACTTGTTGCTTGTTATTGGTCTGTTCAGGGATTCTATATCTTCCTGGTTTAATATATGAAAGTTGTATATTCCCAGGAATGTATCTATCTCTTCTAGGTTTTTTTTACTTTGTGCTTGTAAAGGTGTTCATAGTAGACTTGCATAATCTTTTATATTTCTGTGGTATTGCTTGTAATATCTCCCATTTTGTTTCTAATTGAGCTTATCTGGATTTTCTTTCTTCTTAGTTAATTTTGATAATCATCTTTCATTTTTATTTATCTTTTCAAAGAAGCTGCTTTTTGTTTCATTTGTCTTTTGTAATTTTTTGTTTCAATTTCATTTAGTTCTTCTCTGATCCTGGTTATTTCTTTTCTTCTGCTGGGTTTGGGTTTGGCTTGTTCTTTTTTCCTTAGTTCCTTGGGTTGTTACCTCAGATAGTCTATTTGTGCTTCTTCAGACTTTTTGATGTAGGCATTTAATACTATGAACTTTCCTCTTAGCACCACTTTTGCTGTATCCAAGAGGTTTTGGTAGGTGGTATTACTATTATTGTTCAGTTCAAAAAATTTTTTAATTTCCACCTTGATTTTGTTATTCACCCAATGATCATTAAGAAGCAGATTATTTAATTTCCCTGTATTTGCATAGTTGTGAGAGTTCCTGTTGGTGTTGATTTCCTTGATTTCCAATTCTATTCCACTGAGGCCTGAGAGAGTACTTGATATTATTTTCATTTTCTTGAATTTATTGAGACTTGTGGCCTATCGTATAGTCTATTTTGAAGAATGTTCCATTTGCTGAAGAATGTATATTCTGCAATTGGTGGATGGAATGTTCTGTAACAACTTAGAACATTAAGTCCATTTGTTATAGGTTATAATTTAAGTCCATTATTTCTTCCTTGATTTTCTGTCTTAATGACCTATCTAGTGTGTCAGCAGAGTGTTAAAATCCCCCACTATTGTTGTGTTGTTGTCTATCTCATTTTTTAGGTCTAAGAGTAATCGTTTTATAAATTTAGGAGCTCCAGTGTTAGGTGTATATATATGTAGGATTGTAATATTTTCCTGTTGGACTAGTTCTTTTATCATTATGTAATGTCCCTCTTTGTCTTTTTTTAAACTGTGTTGCTTTAAAGTTCATCTTGTCTGTTATAAGGATAGCTACTCCTCCTTGTTTTCCCGTGTGCATTTGCATGGAATATCTTTTTCCACCTCTTTACTTTGTTTATGTGAGTTCTTATGTGTTAGGTGAGTCTGTTGAAGACAAAAGATACTTGGTAGATTCTTTTCCATTGTGCCATTCTGTATCTTTTAAGTGGATCATTTAGGATGGTTACATTAAACAATAGTATTGAAACATGAGGTGCTATTTTATTTATTGTGCTATTTGTTCCCTGAATATGTTGCATTTTTTAAATTGTGCCCATCAGTGATAGACTGGGCAGGGAAAATGTGGCACATATACACCATGGAATATTATGCAGCCATCAAAAATGATGAGTTTGTGTTCTTTGTAGGGACATGGATGAACCTGGAAACCATAATTCTCAGCAAACTGACACAAGAACACAAAGTCAAACACAGCATATTCTCACTCATAGGTGGGTGTTGAACAATGAGAACACATGGACACAGGGAGGGGAGCACTACACACTGGGGTCTGTTGGGAGGAAATAGGGGAGGGACAGTGGGGGGTGGGGAGTTGGGGAGAGATAGCATGGGAAGAAATGCCAGATATAGGTGAAGGGGAGGAAGGCAACAAATCACACTGCCACGTGTGTACCTATGCAACAATCTTGCATGTTCTTCATATGTACCCCAAAACCTAAAATACAATAAAAAATAAAATTAAAAAAAAAATTGTGTTATTGTTTTATAGGTCCTGTGACATATATGTTGTAAGAAGGTTCTATTTTGTTATATTTTGATTGCTTCAAGATGTAGAGCTCCTCTTAGCAGTCCTTGTAGTGCTGACTTGGTAGTAGCAAATTCTCTCATAGTTTGTTTGCCTGATAACACTTTGTCTTTTCTTCATTTATGAAATTTAGTTTCACTGGATACAAAATTCTTGGCTGATAATTATTTTGTTTAAGGAGGCTGAAGATAGAGTCTCAATCTCTTCTGGTTTGTAGCGTTTCTGTTGAGAAACCTGCTGTTAATCTTACAGATTTTTTTAATAGGTTACCTGGTGCTTTTGCCTCACAGCACTTAAGATTTCTTCTTGTCTTACATTAAACAACCCAATGACTATGTGTCTAGGTGATGATCTTTTTGTGATGAATTTCCCTGGTGATCTTGGGGCGTCTTGTGTTTGGATGTCTAGATCTCTAGCAAGGTGGGAAATGTTTTACTCAGTGATTTCCTCAAATATGTTTTCCAAACTTTCAGATTTCTCTTCCTCCTCAAAAACACCAATTGTTTTTAGTTTACACGTTTAACGTAGTCCCAAACTTCTTGGAGGTGTAGTTCATTGTTTAGGTATTTTTTCTTTGTTTTTGATAGATTGGATTAATTCAAAAGCCTTGTCTTCAAGCTCTGAACTCTTTTTCCTACTTGTTCAATTCTATTGCTAAGACTTTCCAGTGTATTTTGCATATCTAAGTATGTCCTTCATTTCCTGAAGTTGCGACTGTTTTTTACTTTATTTCTCTGGAAATTTTTTATTTATATCCTGTAACATTATATAATGTCTTCAGGCTGGTATTCACCTTTCTCTGGTGCCACCTTAAGTAGCTTAATAATCAACCTTCTGAGTTGTTTTTCTGGCAATTCAGAGATTTCTTTTTGATTTGCTCCACTGGCCTCAAATACGTACCCCATCCCCCACAGCAGCAGCAGCAGCAAGCCCCACCCAAGGAGAATCTGAGTTCAGACATGCCTTAACTTGATAATCTTTCTCTAACTGCCCTGGTAGAAGAAGACAAAGGACATAATCTCTTGGGAGCACTATAGTCCTGCCTACCACATGAGAAACTTATCCAGGTGACCCTAGGGCAAGCCTGTGCTCTTATACCACTGCAGCTGATGCTCTCTTGAAAGCACCACCTCCTGACTGGAGACCAACAAACAGAATGCCAGTGAACTCAACAAAAACACAACCAAGGACACTCATGGAGTCCACTTTATACCCCTGCAACCACCACCAGAGCAGGTGCTGATATTCACGGCTGAAAAACCTACAGACTAATCACATCACAGGACCCTTTGCAGACACTCCCCAAACCAGAAAAACAATTCTGGTAATATAACACAATGAGGTTCTTTAACACCCCTAAAAGATCACACTGAAATTAGTAGCACTATTATTTATTTATTTTCTTAGAAATTTATTTTTATCTCTTGCTTTACTGCTGTTGAACATGTAAAACATGTAATAAGAGATTCAGTAGAATGGATGTCTTAACAATGAGCATCTTTATCTCATTAACCTCAGAGAGAAATGTTTTATATTTCAACATCAAATATAATACCCGCTGAAGAATTTTTATAGATTATTATTAAATTAAGAATGTTACCTTTTATTCCTTGTTTGTTAAGAGCTTTGTATGTAAATGACACATGAGTTTTAATAATTTTTATACTTATATTGAAAATTGTCTCCTGACAAATGTGTGTAGACAAAGATGACTCTAAAAATGGAACACAGTATGTTAAAAATAACTATTCTTATTTTATTCAATTATGTTTCACAGTATTGATCCTGGATCACAAATGATATAAAACCTGGAAGATTAGATTATTTAAATGGAAATCATGATCTAACTGAAAGATTTGTGGATACTAAAATGTTATTAATTAGTTTTTTATGCTTAACCATTCAGGAGAGATGGTTTTCTCTTTGTATTCAATAAAGCTATTTCCAAAAGATTTCTGGTCTTCCTTTGGTAACCTGTATTTGTAGAAATTTGTGTAAAAATGGCTGAAATTATTTCCTTCCCTGCAATCATGCCCATCTGCAATGTGACTTTGTGACTCTTTCCACCAAGATGAGGAGTTTATTTCCCTAGCCTTTGAATATGAGCAATTCTTGGACTTTGATCAATAGAATGTGGCTAAATTCATAATGTGTCATTTTCCAGCCTCTATCTTGACAGGCATTGCACAATCTTGAACTCTTTTATTATTCTGCTCAGCTATATGGTGAATAGTTTGACAACTTTCTGGATAACGACAGGCATATAACCCAATTGCCTCTGTTTTCTTCCCTGAGAGCCAGCCAAACCCAAAAAGCAAAACTACCTACCTGATTTATAGTTCACTGCCAAGGGCAGAAGAACTGTCTAGTTTGAATTCAGCCAAAATTGCTAATCCATAAAATCATAAACTAAATAAATAGTTGTTATTTTAAACCACTAAGTTTGGGGGTGGTTTCATTTGCAGAATAAGCTATACACTACATCTGTATAAAATATCAGTTTGTTTTTATCCTAGAATTTATTCATTCAGTCAGTCACTTATTTGACTAATGTGAAAAAGCACCTCTCATGTGCTAGCCCATTTTTATGCACTGGAATTGAGCACTAAACAAAACAGAAACAGTATCTCCATCATTCTGAGACTTGTGAACAGAGGCAGAAAATAACATAAAAAGTAAAATATTTAATATCCTAGATGGTTATAGATCCAATTATTATATTAGGTGGTAAGGATAATTTTTTTTTAATTAAAGAGAAAAAAAACATAGAGTAAGAAGTGAGATCAGGGAAATGTTTTCTTTCTTTGAGGGAAATAGCAGCATGTTTAAATATTGATTAGAAAGCTCTAGTAGAGAGAGAAAAAATTGGTGACACTGATTTATCTCAGCTGCAGTAAGAATGCGAGAGGACCCTATTCTCCACAGAATACTAATAGGAGAAGCACACTTCTGGCCTGGTCAAAATGGTCAACAGCTACTTAGTTTGTATTTCAACTGTGCTCATGTAGAAAAATTAAAGTTTTTTTAAAAAGGTGAAGAGGAGAAAAAATACTTCACATACTTGCTTTTCATACTACTTTGCAGTTGCAAAATATGTGGTCAGTCCACTTGCTATGTTCAGAGCCTGTGTGCTCAAAGTGACTATAATCTGGAAAATAATGATGTAACTATGCAGTTGCATGACTTTATCACTACCCTTTAGCTAGCTTTCAGTCTTACTAAGCTGTGATTATGTTCCCAGCAAATACTTTGAGACAGAAGAGACTCAGTGGAGCTGCAGAATAATACTATAATAGTAATAGTATCACCTTATCCAAGCTACCCCAACAGTGCCAGGTACACAAGATGAATCCACAAGCCTGGGAAATAAGATGTCACCCTGCCAATTAGAAAGCCAGGAATTTGACTCATCCACTGACTCACTCTGCCCTCAGCAAGTCACATTGTCTCTCTTGCCATTATCATCATTACAAAGAAAAAGATGACTTCTGCTCTCTTAGATATATTGACAATTTATACATATTCAGAAGCTCTTAAAATGTGAGAGAAAAGTGCCTTATACTTTAGGTAATAAAGTTAGTGTTTTTTTTTAAAAAAAAAAATAATAACAGCAGTTTGTTTTCAAGTTAGGCAGATGACAAGTGGATAAAATTCGTCCTTTTTCCTAGAATGACATCAAGCCATTGAAATATAAAACTCTCAGGGGCGGGGCCAAGATGGCCAACTAGAAGCAGCAGCAATCGGAGGCTGCCATTGAAAAGAACCATAACACCATGCAAATCCTGCACCGGCAACCAAGGTATCCAGGTTCTCTCATCAGAACTGACTAAGCAGTTGCCGTGACCTACAGATAGGAAGGAAGAGTAGTGTAGTGTTGTGGCCTATCTGAGAGCCACATGGGGCAGAAGAGCCCCCACACCCAATCCAAGAGAGGTGGTGAGGGAGTGTGCTATCTAGCCTGGGAAAATGTGTTTTTTTTTCATGGAGCTGTGCAATCCATGGATTGGAAGATTCTGCTTGTGAGCCAATGCCACTAGGGCCTAGGTTCCCAACTATAAAGCCATGCAGATTTTCAACAGCCACTAAGCTAGAATTGTTTAAGTCTGCCAAGCTGCCAGGGGGAGGAGTGGCCAGCACCACAGTTGTGGCTGTCTGCTGCTGAAGCTCTTTCAGTTTCTTGGGGGAGATGTGACAGCCAACCCTGGGACTGATAACCACCTAACACACTAAACTCCCAGGTCAGGGTCAGGGTTATCAGCTATCTCTATAGGTCCAGGCTGTGCTTTTCCTCTACTGGAGCTGAGGATGCTTGATGGTTTAGTCCCAAGAAGTATCAACCACAGTCCAAAACCCTAGCTGTGGCAGACTGAAGACAGAATGACTCTTCAGGCCCAACATTGGCCCATACCTCCTCACTGAGTGGATCCTCTTTGCAGGAACTTCAACGACTCCAGCCAGAGGATCAGGGACAGAACTCTGATCTCCATGGGCCTAAGCCCCTAGGAGGAGAGGCTAGTTCTGAGGAATACAGGTAGCCCAGACAAGTGGGTTTCCCTCAGTGATCCACACCCCCTCTACCAAGGGAGTCAAAATACTTTGTTAAATGTGTCCTGCTCCCCATGCCACAAATGGGTGAGACCCTCCAACCGAGGTTGCCAGACACCGTATACAGAAGCATTTCTACTGGCAGCAGATCAGTGGCCTTTGAGGTCAGAGATCTCAGAGGAAGGAGCAAGCACTCATCTTTGCTGTTCTCCAGCCTCCTTGAATGACATCTCCAGGCACAGGAGTCAACCAGATGAATACAGCCTGAAGTAAACCCCCAGCAAACCGCAGCAGCCCTACAGAAGAGGGACCTGACCATTGCAAGAAAAAAAACCGGAAAGCATCAACAAAAGAAAGTCCCCACAAAAACTCAATCCAAGGGTCAGCAGCCTCAAGGACTGATTACTTAGACAAATACATGAGGATGAGAAAGAAACAATGAAAAAAACGCTGAAAACCCAAAAGGCCAGAGTGCCTCTTCTCCTGCAAATGACTGCAATGCCTCTCCAGCAAGGGTGCAGAACTGGACAAAGGATGAGAAGATGAATTGACAGAAGTAGGCTTCAGAAGGCAGGTCATAACAAACTCTGCTGAACTAAAGGAGCATGTTCTAACCCAATGCAAAGAAGCTAAGAACCTTGCTAAAAGGTTACAGGAGCTGCTAACTAGAATAACCAGTTTAGAGAGAAACATGAACGACCTGATGGAGCTGAAAAACACAGCATGAGAACTTTGTGAAGCATACACAAGTATCAATAGCCAAATCGACCAAGTGAAAAAAGGATATCAGAGTTTGAAGAGCATTTTGCTTTAAAAAGACATGCAGAAAATATTAGAGAAAAAAAGAAGAAAAAGAAAAAAATAAAACCCCTGAGAAATATGGGACTATGTAAAAAGACAAAACCTAAGACTTGTTGGAGTACCTGAAAGAGATGGGGAGAATGAAATCAAGTTGAAAAACACACTTCAGGATATTATCCAGGAGAACTTCCCAAACCTAGCAAGATGGGTCAACATTCAAATTCAGGAAATAAAGAGAAAACCACTAAGATACTCCATGAAAATAACAACCCCAAGACACATAATTTCAGATTCGCCAAGGTTGAAATAAAAGGAAAAAATGTTAAGAGCAGCCAGAGAGAAAGGCCAGTTCATCTACAAAGGGAAGCCCATCAGACTAACAGCAGACCTCTCAGCAGAAATCCTACAAGCCAGGAGAGAGTAGGGGCCAATATTCAACATTCTTAAAGAAAATAATTTTCAAAACAGAATTTCATAACCAGCCAAACTAAGCTTCATAAGTGGAGGAGAAATATAATCTTTTTGAGACAAGCAAATTCTGAGGAATTTTGTGACCACCAGGCCTGCCTTGCAAGAGCTCCTGAAGGAAGCACTAAATATGGAAAGGAAATAATGGTACCAGCCATTACAAAAACACACCAAAATATAAAGACCAGTAGCACTGTGTAGAAACTACATTAACTAGTGTGTAAAATAGCATCATGATGACAGGATCAAATTCACACATAATACTAACTTTAAATGTAAATGGGCTAGATGACCCAATTAAAAGACACAGACGGGCAAATTGGATAAAGGATCAACAACAATTGGTGTGCTATATTCAGGAGACCCATCTCAAGAGCAAAGACACACATAGGCTCAAAATAAAAGGATGAAGGAAAACTTATCAAACAAGTAGAAAGCAAAAAAAAAAAAAAAAAAAAGCCAAGGTTGCAATCCTAGTGTGACAAAACAGACTTTAAACCACCAAAATCAAAACAGACAAAGAAATGTATTACATAATGGTAAAGGGATCAGTTCAACAAGAAAAACTGTCTTAAATATAGGTACACCCAATACAGGAGCACACAGATTTATAAAACAGATACTTAGAGACCTACAAAGAGACTTAGACTCCTACACAGTAATAGTGTTAGGCTTTAAAACCCCACTGTCAAAATACTAGACAGATCAACGAGACAGAAAATTAACAAGGATATTCAGGACTTGAACTCGGCTCTGGATCAAGTGGACCTAATAGACATCTACAGAACTCTCTAACCCAAATCAACAGATTATACATTCTTCTCAGTGCTACATGGCACTTATTCTAAAATTGACCAAATAATTGCATGTAAAAAACTTCTCAGCAAATGCAAAACACCTGAAATCATAACAAACAGTCTCTCAGATCACAATGCAATCAAATTAGAACTTAGAATTAAGAAATTCACTCAAAATTATACAACTACATGGAAATTGAATAGCCTGCTCCTGAATCACTCCTGGGTAAATAATAAAATTAAGGCAACTATCAAGTAATTATTTGAAACCAATGACAACAAAGAGAAAATGTACCAGAATCTCACAACTAAAGCAGTGTTAAGAGTCTCAGGATGCAAAATAAATGTGAAAAAATCACAAGCATTTCTATACACCAACAATAGATAAGCACAGAGCCAAATCATGAATGAACTCGAATTTACAATTGCTACAAAGAGAAGAAAATAACTAGAAATATAGCTAACAAGGGATGGGAAAGACCTCTTCGAGTAGAACTACCAACTACTGCTCAAACAAACAAATGGAAAAAATTTTCATCCTAATGGATAGCAAAAATTAATATCATAAAAATGGTCATACTGCCCAAAGTAAGTTATAAATTCAATGCTATTCCCATGAAACTACCATTGATATTCTGTACAGAATTATAAAAATCTACTTTAATTTTCATGTGGAACCCAAAAGGAGCCTGTATAGCCAAGATAATCTAAAGCAAAAAGAACAAAGCTGGAGGCATCACTCTACCTGACTTCAAACTGTACTACAATGCTACAGTAATCAAAACAGCACGGTACTAGTACCTAAGAAGACATATAGATCAATGGAACAGAACAGAGACCTCGGAAATAACACCACACGTCTACAATCAACTGATGTTTAATAACCTGGACAAAAACAAGCAATGGGGAAAGAATTCTCTATCTAATCAATGGTCCTGAGAAAACTGGCTAGCCATATGCAGAAAACTGAAACTGGACCTTTTTCTTACACCTTATAAAAAAATTGACTTAAGATGGATTAAAGTCTTAAATGTAAAACCCCAAATCACAAAAACCCTGGACGAAAATCTAGGCAAAACCATTCAGGGCATAAGCATGGCTGATACTTCATGATGAAAATGCCAAAAGCAATTGCAACAAAAGCAAAAATTGACAAATAGGATCTAGTTAAACTAAAGAGCTTCAGCACTGCAAAAGAAATGGTCATCAGAGTGAACAGATATCCTACAGAATGGGAGAAAAGTTTTGCAATCTACCCATCTGACAGAGGTCTAATATCCAAAATCTACAAGAAACTTTAACAAATTTACAGGAAAAAAATAATAACCGTATAAAAAAGTGGGCAAAGGATATAAACAAACACTTCTCAAAAAAAAAAAAAAAGACATTATGTGGCCAAGAAAAATATGAAAAAAGCTCAGCACCACTGATCATTAGAGAAATGCGAATGAAATCCACAATGAGATATCATCTTATACAAATTAGAATGGCTGTTATTAAAAATTCAAGAAACAATAGGCCCTGGCAAGGCTGTGGAGAAATAGGAACGCTTTTACACTGTTGGTGAGAATATAAATTTGTTCAAGCATTGTGAAAGACAGTATGGCAATTCCTCAAAAATCTAGAACCAGAAATACCATTTGACCCAGCAATCCCATTACTGGGTATATACTCAAAGAAATATGAATCAGTCTACCATAAAGACACATGCATATGTATATTTATTGCAGCACTGTTTACAATAGCAAAGACATGGAACCAATGCAAAAGCCCATCAATTATAGACTAGATAAAAAAAGATGTGGTGTATATATACCATGGAATACTATGCAGCCATAAAAAGAAATGAGATTATGTCCTTTGCAGGGACATGGATGAAGCTCAAAGCCATCAGCCTCAGCAAACTAACACAGAAACAGAAAAGCAAACACTGCATGTTTTCACTCATAAGTGGGAGTTTAACAATGAGAACACATGGCCACAGGGAGAGGAACAACACACACCACACTAGTTGGGGGTTCTGAGGTGAGGAGAGGGAGAGCATTAGGACAAATAGCTAATGCATGTGGGGCTCAAAACCTAGAGAATGGGTTGATAGGCACAGCAAACCACCATGCACACAAATACCTATGTAACAAATCTAAATGTTCTGCACTTGTATTCCAGAACTTAAAGTAAAATAAATTAAAAAAAAAAAAAAGTTGCTTCCTTAAAAAGTTGCAAGGTACGGAGGAAATGCACAGAGGAGAAACTAGAAATGAGGAAAAGAAGAGGCTACAAAGTATCTATAAGGATAGGGTACCAATGGACAAACAGAAAATTAGAGTAATTTTTATATTTAAGTTCATTGATATTCTATCAGGAATATAGTTATAGTTCTGAGATTGTTCATCAATGGAAAAATATAGCAACATTTTATTCCCATTAAAAAATAAGATTGCAAGTGTTTATAAGTTAAAATAAGAAACATAAAACTCTCAAGTGTTACCTTCAAAATTTTCTCCTTTGGTGGGTCGGTACTAAAGTATAATGTGGGAGACATTGCCCTAGAAAGCCTTTCCCTCCTGGTTCTGTCATCTCCATCAAATCTAAAAACCACTAGAAGCTATAAGTTTTATTTTAATCTAATTGATTTTGCCTCAGTTCTATAGAACTGAGGCAAAGAACAACTCAAAGTACAACCAAGCACTTTCCAGGAGGCTCAGGTCGTTACATTTATTTTGAGCCCTGCTATAACTTTATAGAGCCTTCTATCAATTCAAAAATCCTCTATTTATACCCTTCCAAACAAAAAGAAAATGTGCCATGCATGTAGTCTCTTTCTGTTTATTTCTTCATTCATTAATTAAACAATATTTCTGAGCAGCTACTATGTTTAAAGCATGATGTCAGTGACAGAATAGTAAGACTCACAGTGCCTTATCCTTTTAGAGCATACTAAACTAGCAAAGTGAAGGCACAAACCAGATTTATTAGTATATTTTGCATGTGGAAGAAAGGAAAATAAAACATTTAAAGGAGTGTATATGCCCTCTCATTTCCATACTACTTTCAATACCTTTCTGTGGAGAAGGTACACTTCCTTGCCCTATTGACATCACATTTGGCTATAAAAATGGCCAAACTGCCCAATGTAATTTAGATTCAATGCTATTCCCATCAAACTACCATTGCCATTCTGTACAGAATTATAAAAAACTACATTAAATTTCATATGGAGCCCAAAAGCAGTCTGTATAACCAAGATAATCTGAGGCAAAAAGAACAAAGCTGTACGCATCACACTACCTGACTTCAAACTATACTACAATGCTACAGTAACCAAAGAAGCATGGTTTGTTGTGATTTGCTGTGGCTAAAGAAATATGAGCAGTACTGAGTACTGGCAGTTTGCCAATTTTAAAGAAAAGGTCTGAAAGCCAGCATGTGGTTTCATCAGTTCTCTTGCTTTTCTTTTATACCATGAGAGTAGTAGGTCCTTGTTGGGGGCTGCTCCTTAGCCTGGATCCAGAAAGGAAGAAATTACGTGGAGCAAAAGCAGAAGTGCAGTCAACCTGTAGCCAACATATAAGGCAAGTGAGAAGTAAATGCTTGTCATCTCCATGAGTCCATAAAAGACATTTGTTTTCATTCATTTCTTTTCTAATTCAAGAGTGTCTTACACTTTGAAAGTGAAATAATCTAATTTACAATAAAGAGAAAAAGGCATTGAACTTTGAGTGATGAAGTTTGGTATATGTCTCTTTATGATACAAATTGTCATAAGACAATATTTAGCATGGCTTGTAACGAATAAGAAATTTCAAAAGGGTGGTAAAAGCTGCAATGAGAATAAAGATATTAAGGGAGTAATATTAGGAATAGATTTTATGAGTGTCATAATAAAATTGTTTTCACAGTATCTCTTATTAGGTAAAATACAATTTTGGCCTAAAATTTATAAGTATTGTATTAAGAATATTTTTCTGGATTTGCCCTTACTGTGGAATATTAAAGACATTATTCAATTAGAGCTGAAAGAAACACTGAGGATTACTCAGTTCCAGCCTTTCATTTGATGATTAAAGAAACTGGTGGAGAGTAGTAGAATAAGTTACTTAACTCAAATTGCACATTCATGACAAAGCTATGATTCTAGACCTACTGACTCCAAGTCTACTTTTCTAACTACACTGTACTACCTTCATCACAGAGTGTCATAGTGAGGAGCATATGAAAATAAGAGTACTACATACCAGTATTAGACTAAACATTTTACATACACAATCCCACTGAATCCTTAAAATAACTCATTTTACCAAGGAGCGGACAGATTAATAAGATTAACCAACAAGCCCAATAACTGATAATTAGTCAACGTCTGAGTGGAGATAGAAATCTGGGCAATCTAGCCTGGAATCAGTTTTCTAAACGACAGGGAAAGAAAAGAATATAATCATATTGAGATGAGGGGAAGACTGGGTATGGAATTGGCAATCCAAACAGTTACTATTTTTTTAAAATTGGCACTTGTAAAAAAGCATCCACAGTCCTAAGTTCACATGTACAATATCGCACATAATATATTAGACTCCTTTGAGGCCCTAGGAATTAGTTTACAAGAGCCAAGCTTATTTTAGTCCAATGAGGTACTGACCAGACAATGGTAAATTATGTGGAACTCTGCAGGGCCAATTTCTCTAGAGCCTCTAGCTCCATATCCCAGGTAGAGCTGCACTATAAGCATATTCTGGTTGCTATCATCCTCTCAATACTTTTACTAAATGAAACAAACATCTAGCAAGGATTTATAGGAAATCAGAATTACTAGGTCACAGTAATTCCGTGAAAATTTTGTGAATTTTTTTCAGTATACTCTCTGCCCCTTAGGCTGATAGAAGGTGGAGCCCAGCTGAAGGACATGCTGAAGGCTTAGTCTCAGTTTTTATTATTAACACAGTTTCCACTTCTCAGGGCTGTTTTGCCCAAAGAACTCTCCCTAAACACTCTCATCATGGCTTGGCATGAAACTTCATGAAATGACTCTGCAACTTAGGCAGCTGGACATGTCTTATTTCATTTGGTCTAAGTATCATTAGCACAGTTGTGTAGAGTAAGTGAAGAAGAAAATGTAGGTTGATGGTAAAACCCCTCAAGGATGCCTTTCTCCCATTATCCAGGGAAGGCCACGTGAGAAATTGTCAATCTGAATGGCACCATTTCGTCACCCAGGTGCTTTTTCCATTTGCTTGCCTTATTGTAAGGAGAGCTATATTCAAATTCCACGACACTTAATGATCTTGCTTTCCAATTACCCTTGTGTCTAAGAGACGTATATACAGGTTAGCATGGCCTGTACTATGTTATGAATGCCATGAAGTCATGTAGTGTCTAAGATCAAACACTTTAGAGTGTGCCAGACCTAGGTTTCATTCCCAGCTCTATCCCTTATTTACTTTATTACCATGAGGCAAATTATTTAACCTGCCTGAGTCTTTTTTCCTTTTGTGTGCAATGGGGGAAGAAGTAATACCTACATCTCAAGAAACTGTTCATTCATTCAACAAAAATTTGAGTCTGCACAGTACTACATACACAGAAGAACAAAAAGATAAATTGTATAGTGTATTAAAAGATAAAAATGCAATGGAAAAATAAATTATAGAACAATGTAAAAGATTGGTAGTGCTAGGGTGAGAGTTGGAAATACAGAGTTCTTTAAAATAAGAAAGTCAGGGTGGGCCTTTGGTAAATAAACAGAAACTATGTTCTTTACTTTCAATGAAAAAAGTAAGTCAGTGTTGGGTACTGAGCAGGGTAGTGACATGATCAACCTTACCTTAAAAAATTAATTCTGGCTCATATGTTGAGTATACATTGTAAGAGGGAAGAGTAATAAGGAAATCAGTGAAGAGGCTATTGACCTAACACACGTAAGAGATGATGGCGGCTCATAACACTGGAACAGGTTTTATAAATGGTCAGATGGAAGATAATTTTATAGGCAGAGGAAGACACTGAGTGTTTTGGTGTGAGCAATTGGAAGGATGAAATTTCTATCAAATGAGAGAGGGAAGGTTATGGATTGAACAGGTATATGTGTGGAAAGAAAGACCAAGAGTTCAGTTTGGAGGCATTGAGTCTAAGATGTCTATTAGACATCCAAGGGGAGAGTAGAGTAGGCAGCCAGCTGAATGGATCTGGAGTTCAGATGATAAAATTTTGCCGAAGATATAAATTTGGAATGTTATGAGGATTAAATGAGAAAGTGTAAGTAAAGTACAAAGCAACATGTGATTCATAATGAAAACTCAATATATATTAGATTAAATTGTGATTATAATATCAACAATTAGAATTTCTAATACATGTCTAGCACAGTGACTGGCACTTAGTAGGTATTGTATATGTACACAAAGTAACCAAAGAGTAATATTTCAAGCTACAGTATATAGGGTGATTTTTGGGAATGCAACACAGGAAGAAACCATAATATATTTTTTCACTGTTCTCTATAGTACTGTACTAATGAACATTTCCACTGACATTGTATGAGTGTTCCCTATTGTCTACATCCTGTCAGCATTTGTTATTGCCTGAGTTTTTCATAAAAGCCATTTTAACTGGGGTAAAAAAAAAATCTCATTGAAGTTTTGATCTGCATTTCTCTGATGATCAGTAATGGTAAAAACTTTTCACATGCCTGTTTGCCATTTGTATGTTTTATTTTGAGAACTGCCTAGTCAAATCATTTGCCCATTTTAGAAATTGAATTATTAGAATTTTTCCTATAGAATGGTTAGAGCTCCTTATACATTTTGGTTATTCATTTCTTGTCAGATGAGTAGTTTGAAAATATTTTCTCCCATTCTGTGGGTTATCTCTTAGCTTTCTTGATAGCTTTCTTTGCTCTGAAGAAGCTTTTCTTGATGTAATCAATTTGTCCATTTTTGCTTTGGTTACCTGTGCTTGTGGTGTATTAATTATGTAATTTTCACACACACAGGTGTTCTGGAGGGTTTTCCCAGTGTTTGCCTGTAAGAGTTTAATAGTTTGAGGCTTCAATGAATTTACACTATCACCAACAGTGTATAAGCATTCCTTTTTCTACACAACCTAGCCAGTATCTGTTATTTTTTGACTTTTTAATAATAGCCATTCTGTCTGGCATATTTGTCTCATTGTGTTTTGATTTGTATTTCTCTACTCATCAGTACTGTTGAGCTTTCTTCATATGCTTGTTGGCTGCATGTATGTCTTCTTTTGAAGTGTCTGTTCATTGCCCACTTTTTTATTTTTATTTTTTTTAATTGGTTAAGTTCATTATTGATTTTGGATATTAGACCTTTATTTCATACATAGATTGCAAAAATTTCTCTTATTTTGTAGGTTATCTGTTTATTCTGTTAGGAGTTTCTTTTGCTGTGCAGAAGCTTTTTAGTTTAATTAAATCACATAAGTCAATTTTTGTTTTTTCTGCAATTGCTCTTGGCATCTTTATTATAAAATCTATTATTGTGTCTATGGTTGTCTTCCAGGATTTTTATAGTTTTGGGTTTTACACTTAAGTCTTTAATCAATCTTGAGGAAAGGGCTTGCCAGTTTTCTCAGCACCCTACTGAAAAGAAAATCCTTTCCCCATTGCTTGTTTTCATTAGGTTTGTCAAATATCAGTTAGTGGTTTGTGTGCCGTCATATTTCTGGGTTCTCTATTCTGTTCTATTGGTCTATGTGCTTGTTTTTGGACCACTACCAATTCTATTTTTTTTTACTGTAGTTCTGTATTATAGTTTGAAGTGGGGTAGTGTGATTCCTCTAGCTTTATTCTTTTTAACTAGGATTACTTTGGTTATTCTTAATCTTTTTTATTCCATGTGAATTTCAACCTGGTCTTTTTCTAGTTCTGTGAAGAATGTCAATGATAGATTAATAGTATTGGGTCTATAAATTGCTTTGGACAGTATGGCCATTTTAATTACATTGATTCTTCCTATTCATGAGCATAAAACATTTTCTGTTTGTTTATGTCTTCTCTGATTTCTTTGAGCACTGGTTTTTAGTTCTTCTGCCAGTGATCTTTCACCTCTCTAGTTGATTTTTGTATCAACATTGATTTTATCTCCTGACACTTTGCTGATGTTGTTGATCATCTTAAGAAGCTTTTGGGCTGTGTGTATGGGGTTTTCCAGGTATATAATTATGTCATCTGGAAACAGCGATAGCTTGAATTTCTGTCTTCTTATTTGGCTGTGCTTTATTTCTTTCTCTTGCCTAATTGCATTGGGCAGAACTTCCAATACTATGATGAATAAAAGTGGTGAGACAGGGTATCCTTGTCTTGCACTGGTTTTCAATGGGAAAGATTTAGTATTTGCCCATTCAGTATGGTGTTTACTGTAGGTTTGTCATTTATGCCTCTTATTATTTTTAGGTATGTTACTTCAACACCTAGTTTTTAATATAAATGCATGTTGAATTTTCTTAAAAGTCTTTTCTGCATCTATTGATTAATCATGGTTTTATTTGAGTCCTTTTTATGTATTGAATCACATTTATTGATATGCATATGTTGAACTTACCTTGCCTCCTAGGAATAAAGCCTACTTTATCTTGGTAGATATATTTTTTGTTGTGCTTCTGGATTTGGTTTGCCTGTATTTTGTTGAGAATTTTGGCATTGACATTCATCATAAATACTAACCTAAAGCTTACCATTGTTTTTTGTTTTTGTTTTTGGTGTTTTTGTTTGTTTGTTTGTTTGTTTTGTATCTTTTTCACATTTTGGTGCCAGGATGACACTGGCATCATAGAATGAGTTAGGAAAGAGTCCCTCCTTCTCAATTTTTTGGATAGGTTCGACAGAAATGGTATGAACTGTTCTTCGTACCTCTAATATACTTCAACTGTGAATCTGTCGGGTCCTGGGCTCTTTTTGTTTGGTACGTTTATTACTGCCTCAATTTTAGACTTTGTTATTGGTCTGTTTACGGATTCTATTTCTTTCTGGTTCACCCATAGAAGGGTTTTTGTGTCCAGGAATTTACCCATTTCCCCTAGATTTTCTAGTGTAGATGCATAGAGTTGTTTATAATATTCTCTGATGACTGTATTTATATAATGTCATTGGTAATATTCCTCTTGTTTCTGACTCTATTTATTTGAATCTAGGTTTTTTAAAAATTAATCTAGTTAGTGATTTGTCTATTTTATTAATTTTTCTTAAAAACTGGCTCCTGGATTCATTGATCTTTTCAAGAATTTTTAGTGTCTCTATCTCCTTCAGTTAAGCTTTCATTTTTGCTATTTCCTATCTTTTGCTAGCTTTGGGATTTGTTTGCTCTTAGTTCTTAGTTATTTTTCTTCTGATGTTAGGTTGTTAATTTGAAATCTTTCAAACTTCTTGATATGGAGATTTAGTTCTATAAATTTCTCTGTTAATGCTTCTTTAGCAGTGTCTCAAAGATTCTGCTATGTTGTGTTTGTCTTCATTACTTTCAAAGAATTTCTTGATTTCTTTTTAAATTGTATTAGTTTTCCAAAAGTCACCCAGGATCAGGTTATTTAATTTCCATATATTTCTGTGATTTTGAGTGAATCTCTTAGTCTTGATTTCTAATTTTATTGCCCCCTGGTCTGTGAGACTGTTGGTTATGATTTCAGTTTCACTGTATTTGTTGAGGAGTGTTTTACTTCTGATTATGTCATTGATTTCAGAGTAAGTGGCATGTGGCAATGAGAAGATTGCATATTTTGTTGTTTTTGAGTAGCAAATTCTATAAATATCTATCATTTGATTTACTGTTGAGTTTTAGTCTTGACTATTTTTGTTAATATTCTGTTTCGGTAATATGTCTAATATAGTCAGTGGCGTGTTAAAGTCTCCCACTAGTATTGTACGTTAGCCTAAGTCTCTTTGAAGGACTCTAACTTTATGAATCTGGTTTCTCCTGTGTTGGGTGCATATATATTTAGGACATTTAGATCTTCTTGTTGAATTAAACCCTTTACCATTATGTAAATTTTATTTTTTACTTTTTGGATCTTTGTTGGCTTAAAGCCTATTTTGTCAGAAAGTAGGATTGCAACTCTTGCTTTTTTCTGCTTTTTGTTTGCTTTGTAGGTATTTCTTCATTCTTTTATTTTGAGCCCGTGTGTGTCATTTCGTGTGAGATGGGTCTCTTAAAGACAGCATACCAATTGTTCTTGGTTCTTTATCCAGCTTGCTATTCTGTGTCTTTTAACTGGGGACATTTAGCACATTTACATTCATTATTATTGATATGTGTGGATTTTATACTGTTATCATGGTGTTAGATAGCTATTTTGAAGACTTTATGTCATTGCTTTTTATTGTTAATAATCTGTTTACTGGCCAGGCACAGTGGCATACGCCTGTAATCCCAGCACTTTGGGAGGCTGAGGCAGGTGTATCACGAGGTCAGGAGATTGAGACCATCCTGGAAACATGGTGAAACCCAGTCGCTCTAAAAATACAAAAATTAGCTGGGTGTGATGGCATGTGCCTGTAGTTCCAGCTCCTTAGGAGGCTGAGGCAGGAGAATTGCTTGAACCAGGGAGGTGGAGGCTGAAGTGAGCCAAGATGGTGCCACTGCACTCCAGCCTGGTGACAAAGCAAGACTCTGTTAAAAAAAAAAAATCTGTTTACTTCAGTGTGTTTTTATAGTGGCTGAAAATGGTTATATTTTTCCATATTTATTGAACAGTAATAACTAATAATAACATTGAACAATTATAACAATATGCTCTAATAAAAGGTGAATGTGGCCTCTCTCTCTCTCTCTCTCTCAAAATATCTTACTGTACTGTATTCTTCACTCTTCCTCATGTCCTGGACACTTTGGAATGGGATCGTGCAAGATTTCATCACACTACTCAGAAAGGCACAAAATTTTAAATTTTGCCATTAAATATAATGGCAAAAATTACAATAACTTTTGCACCAACCTAATAAATTGTTACTTTTTTTCTCAGGAACTTTTCCATTAAAAATTTTCTGGCCACAGTTGACACTGGGTCATTGAAACTGCAGAAAGCAAAATCTCAGAAGACGTGACGTCTGTATTCATCAAATGATAAAAAAACTATACACAAAATATTAACATTGACTATCTCTGGGTTGTGGAAACACAGGTGACTTTTCCTCGCTGTGTTTTTCTGTATTAAAAAATATAATGTAGTCAGAAAATAGTATTCAAAACTGTATTAAAACTCATGTTCCTTTGTCTTAGAATCAGAATTTTCAAACTGTGTGCAAACCTTCATATTTTACCATACATCATATTTTATTGCAATTGTTTCTTTTTTTGACTGGTCTTTCTCCACTGGATTTTGGATTTTTTAAAATTTCACCTAGTAGAGCATACAAATTTCTTTGTATGAATATTAAGGTTAATTTTAATATTAAGCTCAATTTTTATGTTAAATTACAATGGATCTCCAAATAATATTTTTTCCTCTTTTAACATATAATGCAGGACTGATATAGGAAACTGTGACTGGTTTTAGTGATGAGTTTAATTTTGTTTAATTGTTTCACAGCATTTTAACCTAACATCAAAGCTACCAATAAATATTTTCTCTCTAAGATCTTATTTTTTTAGGTTAAAAATGGCTTACTTAACATTTACTGGAAGAGTAGGTAGATCGTCCCATTAAGGTTCAATTTCTTATTTTTCTACATGCCATTGTTTTTTTTTTTTTGCTTTATATTCATATATATATATATGTTGGAAAACGAATTTGTACTTTTTTGTATTAAAGATGCATTCTAGTTTAGTATAGAGGTTTAATGTCTAGATGTTTCTGTCTAGATGATTTCTTTCAAAAGGGTTGCTTTCAGAGTAGTTTGGTAAACTGCTCTAAAAAATTATGTGTGCGTATGTGTGTGTGTGTGTGTGTGTGTGTCTGTGTGTGTGTGTGTGTGTGTGTGTGTAGGTTGGTAGAGTAGAAGTAGGGGAAAATCCTCTAGGTAATTACTTAAACCATGTGATACACAATTAAATCAACAAAGTAATGAGGTTCTTATTCAAATTCTAACTAATCAATATCAAATGACAACTTCATTATCTTTTTTGATACTGGGTCTGATATTTCTTCATTGTGAAAGATGTGTGTAAATTAAAATGGCTACATCTTACTTTTAATGCCTTGAAAATATCTTAAGATTTTATTCCTGAGGAAGATACCATTATTTTAAAATATATTGCTCATTAAAAGACATGTATTATTGTAAAATGCATTAAAAAGTTCATGTTTTCTGGCAAGAAATATGGTTTAAAAACAAGCAGATATTATTGCAGCAACTAATTACTTTTTCTGTTTTGTACTTTAAATTATTTATTTTTAATCTGTAATAAGAGTGAGTGTTTTATTTCTGTTATGAATGTAGGTCATAAAAGATAAGAATTAAAATATCAACAGTATTAGAAATAGAATAGCCTCCAAACTACATGTATTTTGTGTTGATTCTTAAAATTATTTTGTTTTTAATGCATTTTACTAATTATGATTTTGATCTTACTTTTAATCTGAGCCTTTATAGTCTGTTTGAAATTCTATAAATAAATTTGACAGTATTGTACCTGCATAATCTATAACTGGAACTAAAACAAAACAAGCAAAACAAAACAAAATAAAATACAGGCTGAGCATCACTTATCTCAAATGCCTGGGAACAGAAGTGTTTTGGATTTGGGAAGTTTGTAGATTTTGGAATATTTACATTCTAATAACCTGTAAACATTCCAAACCTGGACATTTGAAATCTGAAATGCTCCAGTGAGCATTTCCTTTGAGTGTCATCTTGGCACTCACAAAGTTCTGCACTTTGGGCTTCAGATTTTCAGGTTTTCTATCCTCAACCTGTATAACAAGTGAATATTCACAAACGCTTTCTTCAACGATCCTTCCTCCTGTTGATTAGCATCTAGGTTAGAAAACACACACTGAGGCCTCCCAATCTGACTCAGTCAGTACCCTCTCTCATCTTTGGTAACTGCCAATATCTGGCCCTACAATTACTGTTTCTTTGCTGGTGAGATTTTCCAACATTAGACTTCAGCAATAGGGTTACAATCTGAACATTGCTATTTTCTAAATTTCTTCCAACTTAAAAAAGTCCTTTCTTGTATCAAGTATACTGAGGAGTAATTTTTGTACAGTAAGCTGCATCCATTTAAAATGTACAATTTAATAACTTTTGATAATTGTATACAATTATGCAACCACCACCAAAATCAAGAGAGAGAACATTTCTAATATCCCCTCCTGACATTCCTGCTACCTTTCCTTAATCTATCCCTCCTTCAGCTTGCATTTGTTTTCTTTTTTAAACTCTAAATTCCAACTCTTGGGCCACAACATACTGTCTTTGCAATCCTTACTTCCAGCATTCCATCTCACAGTTCTCCTGATTGTTAGCTTCCTCTTAGCTCTACTTCTTTCACTATCTGGTGGAAATCGTCACACACTTCAATTCTATTGCTTCCAGCTGTCTTCATCACCTGCTGAACTTGCCCTCCCAATCACCAGCTCTGCAACATTCTTTTTTTTTTCTCCACTTCTGCTTCAGAGATGTAGAGTTCTATTGGAGAAAAAGCACATATCCTTTTAGATTGGATCTATTACAAATTTATGATCTCCAACCTCGGCTGTCAGCACAGCTCAGCAATTTTTTACTGATCCCTAATTGTTTCCCTTTCCTGTGTCCCACAGTAGCTGTTCTAAACTTAAAAATCTCATTAAAATCTCTCTCCTTCCAGGCCTTCCTTTCAGCAGGGTTTAACCTCCTGCCCTGGTGATATTCTTCAAATGTCCCTTCCCTCAGTCTTCAGTTACGTCTGTATTGTTACTTATTCTTGCCTTATTTAATCATGCCTCAGAGGAGCATATGTTATGTTCCTGCTCCCTCCCAAAGATAACTTCTCCATGGTGCTCTTGAGCTCATGCCCTCTCATTCCCATCAAGACTTTATTTCATCAACTATCCTCTTCTCCCCTATATTTGATCTTGATTTCTGTCTTTTTTTCTTTCTCTTTCTTTCGCTCTATTCATTTTTTCCAAATCAACCTGTGTATGCACTCATCTGCAATGACAGTTACAATCACAACTCATAAATAAAAACCTTCTTTAATCCTAACTTCTCTAATTAGCCGTTAGCCATTTTTTTTCTCTCAGCACAAACATTTATTGAAAAAGAGCTCTACATCCAGGACTCTACTTCCTTACCCCCCTCCACTCCTCATTATGTTGTTCTTTCTGCTCATATCACTCCATCAGAAATGCTCTTAAGGTAAGACAAGGCATTTCTTTAACAATTATTTATACTGTAAGGCACTACAAGATACTGAGGGTAGAGCTATGAATAAGATAAAGTCCTTATTCTAATTGAGTTTACATTCTGGAGGATGGAGATCAACAATAAAGAAGTAAACAAATAAACATATGATCATTTGTGTGACACAGACAAGTGCCACTAGGAAAATAACATAGGATGTGACAGAGAATGACTGAGAAACGGCTAGTTCGATGGAGTGATCAGAGAAGGTTTCTTTGAGAAGGTGGAATTTGAGTTGAACCCTGATTGATGAAAAGGAGCTAGCCATGTGAAATCGTGGGAAAAAAGTATTCTGAAAGGAGAAACAGCAAAGGAAAAAGATAGTGTGATCATGGAATAAAAAGCCAGGGTACCTCCGGTAATTCCAACACTTTGGGAAGCCAAGGCAGGAGTATTACTTGAGCCCAGGAGTTTGAGACCAGCCTACGCAAATAGAGTAATCCTGTCTCTACCAAAAAAAAAAATCAATAAATCTTTAAAAAATTAGCTGAGCATAGTGGCACATGCCTGTGGTTCCAGCTACTTAGGAGGCTGAGGTAGGAAGATTGCTTGAGCTAGGAGATTGAGGCTGAAGTGAGCTGTGGTTTTGCTACTACACTCCAGCCTGAATCTGGATGACAGAATAATACCATGTCAAAAAAAAAAAAGAAAGAAAGGAAGAAAGTAGGGAAGGAAGGAAGGAAGGAAGGAAGGAAGGAAGGAAGGAAGGAAGGAAGGAAGGAAGGAAGGAAGGAAGGAAGGAAGG
>CAUYQU010047884.1:0-34795 GCA_963574635.1 Cheracebus regulus | reverse complement strand
ATTGTTAAGCACAATTAGTGGCATAAAGGAGGTTTTTAATAACCATTTTTAAACTGCATTCTAGCCTGGGCAATAAAACAAGAATCCCATTCTCTCTCCCTCTTTCTCTTCCTCTTTCTTTCTATCTTTCATTCTTTTTTTCTTTCTTTTGCAGTTTCTTTCTCCTTTTCTCTCTTTTTCTAAAAAAAAAAAGAATGTTGGTGTTGAACTACATGGATGGGAAAAAGAGGGATGCTGGCTTCCCTGATGAAATGGAAGAATGTTCCTCTCCCTCTAACCCTGTGCCCTCTTTTGTCACCTACCTCCAAAGAAAACAGTTCTTTCATCTGCTTTGAGCAAGACCCCAAATAAGAACACACATATCTTTCTCCAGCAATAAGCAACAGTCCTTCCTCATCAGGATAGCCTAATTCTAGTCATTAAAAAATATGTTACTTTAAGTTCTCATTTTACCAACAGGCTATTTTCCTTCTAAGTGGTCCCCCAGTCACACTGCCACAAACATGTCCATTTTGTGAGAAAGGTCATGTAACCCCTTTCCTAGACCCACGGCACTAAGCAGACATAAGTGCAGATGAATACAATACACTACTGAAAGCAAGCATCTTGTTAATCCCTCAGCAATACACATAAAAAGCCATTTAGATTCTTTCTTCATTTTTCCTGATCACTTTAGATACCTACTGAGTCAGCACTTGCTACAGAATCCTTTCTCTCTTATCTCCCCCAGCTTCCCTTTTTTACCTCCTGCTTCTGGCCTATTTCTCTTCTCTCAGATCAAAGTCACAGATACATTTCTTCCTAGTTCTTCCATAGCTGCAGAATGGACTTTTCAAATTCTTCATAGCTGGGCATCTACAATCCAAATATTCCTTTCTTATCTCTAGCAGCATACATCAATGTACTATGCTAAAAGACTGTTTTCTAACCAGCACTGGAAGGAAGAAGAAGGAAGGAAATAGAGACAGAAAATCCCTCATGGCACATGTATGTTTATCTAAAAAGTTCTGCACCAAAGAAGCATGAAAACATCCAGAACTTTGGAAGACAAAAAGCTGCAGTCTAAAAATGACAATTTCCTTACCATTCAGTTTTAATATTTCTAAGATCACGGGGCCAGGATTCACTCTCAGGCTAATCTCAAGGGACCACAAGCATCCTCTGACCTCCATAGATTCTGTCAAGGATGGTTATCGTACGTATTTGACCTAAGAATGGGCTCTCTTCCCTGAGATGATGACTTTGACTACATTTTTGAGTTAGATTTGCTCAACTAGAAATAACAGAGACCCAAAATATTAGTGACCTAAATAGAATAAAGATTGTTTTCTGCCTTATGTAAAATTCTAAAGTTATGCAGTTTAAGGCTGGACTGGTAGTTCTGAAAAGTCCTTGACAACTCAGGTGCCTTTTAGGTCACCGCCCCCCACCTCAGTATCTTAGCTCAAGACAACATAGCCACATTACAAGGGGCAGTACGGAGAAGGGATGAAAAAGAAGGAACAAAAGTAGCTTACCACCTATCTCCTACAGTTCCTGAAAGCTGCCACACAGCGTTCTACTTATATCTTGTTGCTCAACTCAAGGCCATTCCTGGCTGCAAGGAAGGTGGAAGGTGGAACATTTGCTCTTTTTCTCAGCAGCCATATGTCTGCCTAAAAATTCTATTCCTGCGGCAGAATAGAGGGAGATTGACTACAAGGGACAACTGGCAGTCTCTGCCACACTGTGCTCCTAACGCTGCTACCTTTTTCTGTGCCAAAAATAGACTCTGGAGCCACCTAAAATAGAATGCTTTAAATTACATGGTTGTATAAAAAGTCTGCCATTCAATGTAACCATAGGTAAGTCACTCAGAGTTTTAACGTTCTGCCTCATTGAGATAGTAATGTTTACCCTGCCACCTTAAAAGATTGCTCTGAAGAATATTTGGGAACAAACTGAGATTAAAAAGTTGAAAGCAATTTTTGAAATGTGATACAAATAATTCTAGAAACAAAGTAGAATTAAAGCAATAAATTATTTGTCTCCTTTAAAAATCTATTCTCTCATTCAAAATTATCTCCATTCTCTTTTGGGGTTTCTTCACGTGTGGCAGGTAAGTGTCAAGAGAGCAAGGGACCAGAAACAAAGTAACTGGTCTAATGTTAGGTAATTCAGAGGGGGCCATTGGTCCATCAGAGAGAGAAAATAATTTCATAGAAATCGCCAATATTTAAGAAGACTCATAGCATCCACCTGATGTCTCAACCTGCTTCCTATATTTTGTTGTTATTGTTGTATACAGGATTAGATTTTTATAACATAAATTATTTTCCTTGGGCAAAATTTCAGATTCTAGCAAGCTTGTTTTACAAAGAACGCTGCCCTTGGCCATTTAGGACAAGCAGAGCAGCTATAAAATCAGCTGGTGGTTTTTTTTGTTTTTTGTTTTGTTTTTGTGATTTTCTGGAGTATTTAATTTTGAGGTCATTGTTGCTTCTGTCACTGTTCGTTTAAAGGCGATGGAAAGATGGAAAGCACCTAGTAATTCTAAACTGCTTCAAAGGAGGGAACAAATCCAGGCAAAGGGAGTCTTGCTGGAGGTAACTTAGGTAGATGCTACAGTTTTACTCCTGCTCTGCTGGAGGATCAGGTGGGGCACAGAGTGGACAGAGTTGTGATGGGGATTGAAAGCCTTGGAAAAGCAAAGAGGACAATTCTGAAAATTATGTTACAGAAGATCCCAGGCTATACATATACACACTGTACATATCTTCCATCCCCGTGGTCTGGCATCATACAGAGTCAAGCACACTGCTGAGATGCCCTCCAGGTAACCTGGTAGAGACCTATTTATTGGAATATGCTGAGTTATAGTGCAGGAACAAAAGACCCTGAAATTCTCAAGGCCTTAACGCAATAAAGGTTAATTTCTTTTCTATATTAAATTCTAATATGAGTCAGAGGAGACTTGCTTCACACAGTCACTCAAGGAAACATGCTGCCAGAATCTCTATCAACTTTTAGCTGTAACACCTGGAAAATAAAGTCCCTACAGTACTCACAGAAGAGATTTTTACCACTTCAGCCTATGTATAATACAATTCACTTCTCCACACAGCACACTGGCTGGAACTTGTCACATGACCCCAATCTAAATACAAGGAAGCCAGATGATGCTGGCCAGTATATGGAATATTGGGGGTGACTTGTCTATGCCATAGTGATGGTTAAATTATCTAAGAAATACTTGCACTCCATTTTTTTCTCATGCATTCTGACAATGATAAGTTTTATTATGAGGAACTTTCTTTTGTAGGAGGAAAACCAGACCTTGATCTTTTAGCACAATTCCTTCTATGCACAGAAGTGTATGCACATATGCACACAGAGGAGTAAAAATTCACTGTTGAGAGCATGGAGGGGCATATATACTTATGCTAAAATGGGCTGGATTTTATTCTGGTAAGAGCGAGTGGTAGAATGGCTAGTGTTAAAAGTGCAGGCCCTAGAACCAGACAGCTTGGGTTTGAATTTCAGCTACTCTATTTACCAGACATGTGGCCTTGGTAAAGATACTCCAACTGTCTGTGTCACAGTTTCCTTGTCTCTAAACTAGACATAATTATAGTATGTTTTTAGGGTTGTGAGGATTAAATAAATTGAAATGCCACATTGAAAGTGCTTAGCATTAAGCTTGGCACTTATATCTTCAAATAAAGACAACTTATTCTTTAGTCTCTAACTTTCTAATGCACCTACTTGGATTAATGATTCATTGTACAGTTTCCTTATCTTTTTCTTCAATTTTCTTCCTAAGATTCTGTTTCTCCAGTCTCCCTAATTGGTCCTCCTTTTCCTGGTGAAGGAATCAAATAGAATTTATCCAAAATTTTAAAAACACACCATGTTGATGTTAAATGGTAATCGTGCCCTTCAGTCCCTGGATGCTTCTCATCCACTGGGTCAGTCTGTCTAGCAAATAGTTATGTGAGTAAAATAATATGAAGGATGCTGGAGAATTCTTGCATAGTCTGGAATGAATGTTTTACTACCTACTATTACATTGGTCACTTTAATGCACTTCACTGACCCTCATTTCTTTATTTGTAATGCACGGATAATGATAATATGCACATCACATGGCTCATGAGAGCATTCAGTGGTACAATGCATATAAACATTTAGCACCGTGACTGGTACAGAGTGAGTGCTCAATCAATGTTTATACTATGTAGCATGAGGACAATAACCCTTTTGGATATGCATGAACTTAAGATGTGAACACACCATAAGCTGTTACTTCAGTACTTTGTGTGTGTGTATGTGTGCGTGTGTGTGTGTGTGTGTGTGTGTGTGCGTGCATTATGTATTATGCTCTTTCCTAAAACACAAAGATATAAAATCAACTGGCATCTGCATTTTGTACTGGTGATAACCACTGGTCCATCAGTAGATTACTATCCTTTGAACATAGCTTATGTGAAGCATCAATATATTGTTAATCACTTGGATGTACACATTATTCTCAGTGCTTTATGCTAGAAACCTACCAACCAGCATCAAAACAAAGTCAAATTCGTATTTATTGAATGCTTACTCTATGCAGTTTCCAATTGCTATCAAGCCTAGGAAATATTTTTAGCTTCATGCATTATCAGTTGACTGATACCAAATGCACTGACTTCTTACTGGAACACCATCATGGAATATTTTGAGTGCTATCACTTGCTTTTAAAAGAGCTCCTATCAGGAGCACTCTATGCCATTTGCTCCATCTTGCTCTAAGGAAAGAAAATACAATAGAGATGGGCAGCTGATTTTGTTTTGTTTTTCTAGTGTCTCATCTGACGAAATAGAGTTCCATCTGACTGCCTCAATGGATGAGAATAAGAAGTTTTCCTGCTAATATGAAGATTGAATCTCACTGAAAAATATACAGTATATTATTGTGTCTTCATATTAATAAACATTGGCAACCAGTGGCCACTTCACTCAGCCTGGGTGACAGAGCAAGATTCTGTCTTAAAATATATATAACTATATATTTTAAACCTAAGCATAAAGGAATAATTTTGGGGAAAAAATCTTTATAAATGAAAGAACAACATAAGCTCTTGATTATATGCACAGAAATTCCAGAGATCTTCCAGCAACTGAAGATATTGGTTTACCAGAAGTCACAAAAGAAGTCAGCTGTGCATTTAAAGTAGAATGTGATGAGTGTTACCACTGAGGTAGGTATTGGGAATTAAGGAAGCATAAAACAGAAAGTGCTGAGCTGAAAGTGGGGCATTGGAGGCCGTGTAAGGCAGGGTAGGTAAATATCTCCTAGAAGTTACTTCTAGATGGAGTTTTGAAGTACTTGTAGGAGTAGCTTAGGTGAAAAGGAGAGGAGAAATATGTATCAGGCAGAAAGACTAGAACCTTATTTCCTTCAAAGAAGAAGCAAAAAGAATACATGTGATTTTGAGGTGGTAGGAGGTGTTTTAAGCCAATAAAGGTGAATTTGACATAGGACTTCCCTAAATAATGTTCAATCATTTGTTAAATATTGAGTTATACATTACTGTATTAAAGCCCAAGAGTTGCTTTTATGTAGAAAGAAATAAAAAGCCCAACAGAGTTTTATTTCTAGAGGGATAGAAATAAAGGAAGGTATATCAGCCAGTTTCTAGTCAGGAAAGCAGAAATCACACCTGATATGGAAAACAGAAGAAATTCAGGGACTTCATTAATCCAGAGATTTGGCTGCACAAGTATTAGATTGCTGAAAAGCCAGACAGGGAACATGAGGCAATCAGAGATAAATAATAGTGAGAAGCTCCATTTATCCGCAGGATTGAAAGAACACAGGTGGGGTTCCCAGAAGCCAGAAGGTGAGATCACCCAGCAGAACCTCAAACCACAGCTGGGGTTTCCTTACAAAAACTGGGACCACCAAGAGAGGAGCTGTCCTGTCTGATGAGACCTGGAGCCAGGAAAATCATGTAGTCACTGCTAGGAGGGAAGCAGAATGTAAAAGGTAGAGAGAAATACCCTAACTTCTTCCTAGCATTCCAATCTCCCTTCACAAAGGCAAAAGCCTACTAATGCGAGTGGGAAAAGGAGCCTGCTGAGGTCCCTTCCCCAACAAAACAGAGCGTATATCCAAGCAAAAACAAAGAATGCATTTGATAGCAAACAGGCTATGGACCAGCACATCATTGAAAGAAACAATGAGTAATTTTATTTTTTCTTTGGTTGAACAAAAGTATTTTAGTACCTATTATGTAATGGAAATTCTATTTCTTTGGGGGATTCAAAGGTGAATAAAAAAGAACTCTAAATTCCTTATTTATCTTTTTTTTTTTTTTTTGAGACAGAGTTTCCCTCTTGTTGCCCAGGCTGGAGTACATTGGCACGATCTGAGCTCACCACAACCTCTGCCTCTTGGGTTCAAGCAATTCTCCTGCCTCAGACTCCCGAGTAGCTGAGTAGCTGGAATTACAGGCATGCACCACCACGCCTGGCTAATTTTGTATTTTTAGTAGAGATGGGGTTTCTCCATGTTGGTCAGGCTGGTCTTGAACTCCTGACTTCAGGTGATCTGCCCACTTCAGCCTCTCAAAGTGCTGGGATTACAGGCGTAAGACACTGCCTGGACAGAACTCTAAATTTTTATCAATGAAATATTTCAAAAACCTCAATGAAAGTAATGGTATTAATTAGCAAATATGTTAATGAGATGAGCTAGCCATAAGAGGCTTACAATTAAGAGAAAGATTTGGGGGCCTCTTGGTAGGCCAAGAACAGGGCTGTTTTGGGGAATCTCTGACCTCACTGCAGGTTGAAATATAAATGTGGACATTTAGAATATTGGCCCAAATTTTGGATGATGTCTGTCTTGGCCTCTCTCCAATTAATGGAATTGATGAAAACTGTAGACCACTGAGGTCACCATGGTTCAATGCATAGCCCCAGGCTTTGGAGTCAAACCGACCTTAATATGAACCCCAGCTTTGCTACTTACAAGTTGCATTTGTCCTCAGTTTCCTCACCTTTCAAAGAAGAAGAATAGTAACTTCTTAAAAAGGTTAGTGCAAGCTGGATGCAGCAGCTCACATCTGTAATCTCAGCACTTTGGGAGGCCAAGGCTAATGGATCACCTGAGGCCAGGAGCTCGAGACTCGCCTGGCCAGCATGGTAAAACTCTGTCTCTACAAAAAGAAATTACAAAATTTTGCTGGGTGTGGAGGCACATGCCTGTAATTCCAGCTACTCAGGAGGCTGAGGCATGAGCATCACTTGAGTCTGAGAGGCAGAGGTTGCAGTGAGCCAAGATCACATCACTGCATTCAAGCCTGGGTGACAGAATGAGACTGTCTAAAAAAACAAAAGGTTATTTTGTTATTGTAAATATTGTATATGAACTTATATTTAGGGCGTTTAGTTAAATGACTGTGTAATCGTCCAATGCATTCTTCTAGCCCACTGCACAGACAAAACTGCTTCACTGAAATTATGGTATTGCAGTAAAGAACAAATCTAATTAATGCAGGCCAAGTGGAAGGACTGGAGTTATTATTCAAATCAGTCTCCCTTAAAACTCAAGAGGCTAGGGTTTTATCAATAATTCAGTGGGCAAGGGACTAGGGAATGAATGTTGCTGATTGGTTGGGGAATAAAATTGTAAGGTTGTGGAAAACTGTCCTCCTTCATTGAGTCTGCTCTCAGGTGCAGGCCACAGGACCACTTGAGTCATGAAGCATGTGTCCAAATAGAGTCAGTTTGTTGCCAGAATGCAAAAGCCTCAAAAAATCTCAAAAGATTACTGTAAGCTCTACAATAGGAGCAATTGAGGAAGTCACAAATCTTGTGTCCTCTCGCCTCCTGTCTCCTGACCTAGTAAGAAGTTATAAAAACTATGCCTATACATTATCAGAGTTCAGGTCCCTCCCATAATCCTAATCTTATAGCATTTCATTTGTTTGGAAAGGCCATTTTCAGTCCCTGAACAAGGAGGGGGTTAGTTTTAGGGTAGGACTATTATCCTTGCTTCACTTAAACTGTAAACTAAATTCCTCCCATGGTTAGCTTGGCCTATGCCCAGGAATGAGTGAGGACAGCCAGCTTGTGAGGCTAGAGGCAAGATAGGGTTAGCCATGCTAGATTTATCTCACTGTCATAGCCTTTGCAAAAGCAATTTCACCTGGTACATAGGAGGTACTCAATTAAAAAGAACCTATTCATATTTAAAAAGTGAATTTAAGGAACTAATACTATATACACATTAGTCATTAAAACAAAGTAATTCATTTACATTCACACAAATAAATCTTGTGATTATACATAGGTGACATGAAAAACTTTGTTTCATAATACAAGGTGTTGCCAATAGACATAATAATGTTAGCATTCCTTTGGAAAAATTGAAAGGATTTATAATTTTCTAAGAATCTAGTATTTTTATTTAATATATATATTGAAAATATAAAATTATTCATTCTATAATTTGGAAATATGCTTGCTTACCATTTACTGACAGATTTCAAAATATTTCTACCCTCAAAATATTCATTTACATAAACATTTATTTGGTGCTTACAATGTCTATGTTTTATCTTTGTCAAACATATTTTATAAAATCAGAATCCTAGATGAATCCAACTTTTGGTCACCCTGCTGAACCCCTGCTGTTAACAGGCAAAGTGTGGTAGATACAGATCTGTACCCAACACCCTCCTCTACCCACCAGCATCTGCACCCACCACCCCACCCCACCCACCGTTATCTATAGCAACCACCCCTCTCAACCTACAAGCATCTGCACCCACCACACCTCCCCTCCACCACCACATTCACTCACTACACCTTCCAGCCACCACCATCTCCACCCATCACTCCTCCCCACCCACCAGCATCTGCACCCACTACATTTCTCCACCTACCAGCATCTTCCCTCACCACCTCTCCACCCACGAGCATCTGCACCTACCACCCCTCCCCACTCCCCAGTGTCTGCACCCATCACACCTGCCTACTAACCAGCATCTGCACCATCAAGCTCGGCCTTCCTGCCTAATATACGATGAGCTTTCTATGCTTCTGCCTAAAGATAAGATAATGCCTCCATGCCTCTTCTATCTATTCTATAACCTATCTCCTTTTACCTCTTTAAGAACACTCCAGAAATTCTCATCTCTCCTTTTTTTTTTTCCAGACAGAGTCTCGCCAGGTTGGAGTGCAGTGGAGCAATCTCGCCTCACTGCAACCTCCGCCTCCTGGGTTCAAGTGATTCTCATGCCTCAGTCTGCTGAGTAGCTGGGACTACAGGCACACACCACCATGCCCAGCTAATTTTTGCATTTTTAGTAGAGATGGGATTTCACCATATTGGCCAGGATGGTCTCGATCTCTTGATCTCATGATCCGCCCACCTTGGCCTCCCAAAGTGCTGAGATTACAGGCATGAGCCACCATGCCCAGTCCTACTCTCTACTTCTAATGCCACCTTCTTTCGCTTTACTCAATCATTCCCATCACCATACAAATACATTTATTTCTCTCACCTTAAAGTGAAAAATCAAAAGAAAATTATCTGCGGCCAGGTAGGGACTATTCACGTCTGTAATCCCAGCACTTTGGGAGGCCAAGGGAAGTGGATCACTTAAGGTCAGGAGTTTGAGACCAGCCTGGACAACATGGTGAAATCCATCTCTACTAAAAATACAAAAATTAGCCAGGCATGGTGGCACCCGCCTGTAGTCCCAGCTACTTGGGAAGCTGAGGCTGAAGAATGGCTTGAACCCAGGAGGCAGAGGTTGCAGTGAGCTGAGATTGCACCACTGCACTCCAGCCTGGGCAACAGAGTGAGACTCTGTCTCAAAAAAAATAAAAAATAAAAATAAAACAAAAGAAAATTATCTTTACCCAACATCCACATCACCCAAACACCCATTTCTTTGTTAATCTTTGTAAAGACAAAAGCTCTTGGAAAAAGTTGTCTATATTCACTATGACTTATCTCTTTCAAATCACTTTGACACACATTAACCAGGTTTTTGTTTCCATCATTCCAAAGTAACCTATATACCCAAGGACAGTAGTGATCTTTACATCACATAAGCATTGTACAATTCTTGATCCTCGTCTTACTTGTCAGCAGTATCTGACACAGGTGTCACTGTTTCCTCTCTGAGATGCTCTCTTGGCTTCTGGGACACCATATTCTCCCCATTTCCTACCTTCCTCAATGGCCCTCCTCAGTCCTCTTTGGAAAGAGGAAAAAGAAACTTCATTATCTCCTTGATGTAGTACAAATACCTCAAGCTCAACACGTGCATACTGAACTACATTTCCTTTCCCCGAACTTCTACATCTATGGCCATCCCCTTTCAGCTGATAGCAAGTTTATCCTTCCAGCTACTCAAATCAGAATCTTTAGAGCCATCCTTGATTCTTTTCTTCCTCTCACACTCAACATCTATCCATCAGAAAATATTGTAGGTTCTACTTCCAAAACACATCAACAGTCATAAAGAGGTCCCATTACCTCCATTCCTACCACATTAATCTGAACAAACATCTTTTCTCACCTGAGTTATTGATAGCATCCTAACAGGTCTTCCTGTTTCTTTGTTCCCCTACATTAGCAACATAGCAGTCAGAGGAATCCTTTTAGACCTAAATTAGATCATGTCACTCCTCTACTTAAAATCCTTCAATGGGTCCCATTACACAGAGTACAAACCAGAGTCCTTACATTGGCCTACAAGGTCCTATATTATTTAACTCCTGTTATCTCTCTGACATCATATAATAATATTACTGCTGTTGTCCTTTTGCTCCAGTCACACTGTTTTATTAATAAATATTTATTAAATAAAGCAATCTTAGTCTCCAAAGAAATAATAGTTTATTGGAAGAAACAAGAGCATATAAATAGTTATACACAGAAGGTAGTGATTATAGTTCTCCCTCATCTCCCATCCTAAACTTTGACAGGTGAAATTCCCCTGGATGTTGAAGGCTGGGGAATTTGTCAGAGTTCAGGATGGTGTTGGAGGAGGCAGCGAGGAGGCAAGGACATTTCAGAAAGCAAGAACATTACGTACAAAGATCTAAAGAAATGAATCAGCAACATATTTATGGAATTACAAGTAAAGTAAAAAGTTCTTGCTAAAACATCAAAAATAAAGAATTGAGATTAGAGGACCAGAATGTGGGAGGGAAAGAGAGATACAGCTCACACTTTAGACAGGAGCCAGATCATGAAATGCTTTCTTTTTGTTTGTTTCTTCCTTTATAGGTTTTGATAGGCTCTTGGAACAATTTATTAAACACATTTTTTAATGCATCTCCTCAACAGGGTCAAAGAAATACTTGGAAAGGATTCTGAATTTCCTGAGTTAAAGATACAAAAGAAAAATCTGGAGTCACATTTAATTTGACAAGGTAAAGGAGTGGGTGTGCTACCGTATCAAATTTAATTTGTACAAAATCATCATCTCTGGTAACATTATTATTTCTAATCTACCACGTTTAGACTACTTTAGCAAAGCTTGATCTCCCTGTCTATCTAAACAGTGATTCACTTACAGCAAGCTTCAGGCTAGCATTGACCATATTAATACCCAACAAATCCACAAGGTGTTAGTTGCACATAATTTTGTATAAAAGGTGAACTGAGATTTCACTCAGTCTACAGCTCTTCCCAGGCAAGGTAGCCGACCACAGGTGAGTCTTCACATCTACAGTTTGCAAGTTGTGGCAGTTACTTTTGAAATTACAGATTTCTCAGGACCTGGAGGACAAAACTAGAGCTTTTCACTACTGTTGTGTAGGAAATTTATGTTTGTCAACCTGGCTTGTAAAATAGAGTTAATATACTGTAATCTCTGTTAGCAAGCAACTGACTTTATAGACCAATATGCCTCACTTCCAAAATAGTCTTATTTTAAACAAATGTGGGCAAAAGCAAATATTTATGAGATTCTTAAAATTAAGACATAATTTTGTAGTATAGCATTTTCTTGGCCAGGCGTGGTGGCTCATGCCTGTAATCCCAATACTTTGGGAGACCAACGTCGCAGGACTGCCTGAGTCTGGGAGGTTGAGGCTGCAGTGAGCCATGATCATACCACTGCACTCCAGCTTGGGCAACAGAGCAAGACCCTGTCTCAAGAAAATAATTCTATTTTTCTTTTCAGACAAAAATAGTCTTTAAAATAATGGAGGAAGAAATATGATGATCACAGTTACTTGCTTCAGAGTAATCACTTTATGACAGCAATAAGATTCTAATCTTTAAATACTCCTCCACTTAAATGTTATATTAGAGTTTTGATCTATAATCTATTCCCACCCTGAACCAAAAAAATGAAGGACAAGGCAAAATGTTGTTCCAAGACACAAAGATGTAAGTAGAAAGGCATAAGGAAGGAAAAAAAAAAAACTTGTTGAAGCAAAATGTGATCGAGGAGGATGAGCAGACCAATGATTTCTGGTTTGATCAGCTTACATAATGATTATCATTCTCTGGTTTCTCAGTTTCTAATGGGCTTAATTGTTTGCTTCCCAGATCAGGATGAAGACAGTCCAATTTTGCTTCCTTTTCTGTTGCTGGAAAGCAATCTGCTGTAATAACTGTGAGCTGACCAACATCACCATTGCAATAGAAAATGAAGAATGTCGTTTCTGCATAAGCATCAACACCACTTGGTGTTCTGGCTACTGTTACACCAGGGTAGGTATCATGCTTTGCTGAAAGTGAGGATGCTGAAGGTCTGTATGAGGCAGGTTTCATTAGTTTCTACTTTATCAATATTTTATGTATGCTAAGTAACAGCCATGAGTCCTTTAGCCAATATTGTCTGTGTTGTGATTGGGGTTAATGACCATGATAACAATTAGATGTTTGGGCTTGGATTTGATTTCAGTAAATTTAGAAAAGCCTCAGATTTAATCTGACCAATTTGGTAATAGCCCAACTTTGCATTTACAGGAAAAACAGTATTTCTATGTTATGTTTTTACATACAGAGAGATAAACATGGAAACATACATATATTTAATCATAAAGGACCTACAATATTCTCAAAAAGGCAATTTCTTTAACCAATGCTACATCTTTGACACAAAAATAATACCAAAATATGTTTTCAAGTCACATAAAAACACAGACAGCAACATTATAAAAACTGTCTTTCTGGCCCTCCTAAATACAAATGCCAACAAACAGCCTGAGAACACAATCAATTTCTTGCAGACTGTTAGAACAAAAATGAATCGGCAAACCCACTCCCTTCGTTATAGCATTGAGAAAACTACGACATAGAGGCATCAGTTGCTAGTCTGCATTTGCACAGTTTTCTTGCACTAATTCAAGTAAAGAAATAGTTTCCATGGTGCTTTCTTTTTCCCTGCAGCACCTAGTTATCTATGCAGAAGAATTTCATTCTTTAACTAAAATTGAAAATGGCAACTTTTTAAATGAAAGATACTTTATTTGATGGTAAATGAATTTGATCAAACTCCATTTATTACACAGTTTGTTGCACCTTCTTGGGATATACACTTGGTAGAATGATATTAAAATAAAACAGTGGCCCCAATTTATTTCTGCAGTGCAAATAATTTTTCCACTGGAAAGTGCTACAACAAATAATTTTTACCTGGATTAAAAGTTCTTATATGCAAACTACAAATCCTTTGAAACTAAGAACCCTCCAAAGTATATAGCTTTTAACAGAGAAAAATGTCTACAAAGAATTGGAATATTTAAAATCTTAGGTGAGCCTTAGCAAACATGTTAAATTAAGCATTAACATTTTAAATTATATATTTTTGACTTTTTATAAATACATCAGACAGTGTGTTTTAAAGTATTTTTTCTACAACATTGGATGTCTTTGTTTATGATTTAAGTTGTCATTAACAGTTTTCAATTAAATATGAAAAGGCAACTTAAAATTCTGTCATGTTTCTTCATCATTTTTCTATGTTAAAATTCAAAGTTCATTTATATTTTGAAAAATAACTAATATTTTGGTATAGTCATAGAAATAAAAGGAGTAACATGTTTTCTGTAAGATTTCAAGAAAAATTTGGAAATGTAGTAAAGCATATAGGTCATTTATGATGTCATGGTTTAATGGGTAAAGGTTAGAGCAAGGAGTATTCAATTTCTGTCTCATTTTGACTAAGCTAAATAGGAACTTCCACAGTACTGTAACCTAGCTCTCCTCTTAAACTCCTCAGGATCTGGTGTATAAGGACCCAGCCACGCCCAACATCCAGACAACATGTACCTTCAAGGAACTGGTGTACGAGACAGTGAGAGTGCCCGGCTGTGCTCACCATGCAGGCTCCTTGTATACGTACCCAGTGGCCACCCAGTGTCACTGTGGCAAGTGTGACAGCCGCAGCACTGACTGCACAATGCAAGGCCTGGGACCCGACTACTGCTCCTTTAGTGAAATGAAAGAATAAAGGACAGAGGACATTTTCATCCACCTACCCTTGTCCTGAAGGACCCAGATATTCAAAAAGTCTGTGTGTGTGCAATGTGCCCAGGGTGCAAACCACTGGACTAGGGGATTGTCAGACTCTAGGGATCCCTGGTCTACAGGCAGAGGGAACTCTGGGAACTGAGAGTGCTGGGGCCAGGACTCTATCACCATTCAGCTCTATATTCCTAGGTTTGGTTTCATAAGGTTTATTCAGTCATAACTCACAGACTTGTGCATGGTTTCTTCCTTAAAAATCTTAGAAGTCTTCTCAGACAATGCCTTTCTCTTAGAAAGGGGGAAACGTAAGCCTAGAAGGAGGAAGCGGTCATGGGAATGGGTGAAAGAACTAACTGCAGCAGTCTTCTAGGAGACTCTTGGGCCCTCTAGAGCAAGTCAGCGTCAGCTGCAGCATTGTAGCCTCAATGCCTAGCACTCTGCCTGGAACTTAGTGAGAAACACAACAATGCCTTCTTTAGATCAGAAAGGTCAAACGTAGGAAAATGCTGGAAGAGGATGTTTGAAGTAAGCTGATGAGGCTGCCCCCAGACAAACCAGTCCCCCCATGAAAGTAGTGGCATCAGTTCCACCCAGCCTCCCCTCTGACCCCCTCTGACACATGGAGTACTGAGCATGATGGATGTCTCTGAATTGTTCAGTACAGATGGGGAGTGACACAGCTCTGGATTTCCCAGCTGTCACTACCAAGCATATTGGTTAAGGCAAGAAATTTTAATCTGGGGCTGTGGAAACCAGCCTGCCTCTATTCATTACTTAAACAAATTGATCACATGTTACTAGGCTCCTGCAAAACTCCTTTTTGAGATAAAGGGAAAAAACCAAACAACAATCTCACTCTTCCCTCTCTAGGATCTACTTCTTTGGAATGACAAAGGATTTGAAATTAGGTTTGAATAAATGTATTTAACTTGTCTACAAATATATTTGTATAAAGAAATAGCTCCTTTAGAAAGAATTAGCCATGGGGGAATGGGGGAAACTGCTGTTTTCTAGGATCCTGTCTTCTCTTTTATCTATCCATGTTCTCCCAAATCTGTGATTTCTTTCAACAGATTATATATTAACTATTTCGTGAGTTGATTTCTTTTAAAGATGTTAACTGTCTTAGTTATGTACTTAGTTTCACACTCATATTAACTAATTTATTTAAATCTTATTTTTTTAATAAAGATGCTGGCCACCAGAGTCATAGATTTGGATTGTTTTATGTACAAACAGATGACTTAGATATTGTGTATTTTATAACATTAGTAGAATGAAATCTTAAAATATAATTCCCAGTGCTTCTACAAAAATTACCTTTCTTCATCTTTGGAGATACTAAAAATAATCTTGTTGGATTTCCAAAAGTGTTTTGTCACTTAAATTTCCTGTCATTTTTTGAAGTCATTTTTTGATGTAATAGGAGAGAAAAAAGGCATAGAGAGAATCACAGAGTGGGTGGGGACACTAGAGGTTCTCTAGTTTACTTCTTGAATTTTTGAGATGAAAAAATTAGAGCCCAATAATATTAAGTGAACTACCCAAGATCACTGTCTTAGTCCTTTTGAGTTGCTATGACAGAATACCTTAGACTGGGTAATTTATAAACAACAGAAATTTATTGCTCACAGTCTGTTGACTGGGAAGTCCAAGATCAAGGTGACAGCAGATTTGTTGTCTGGTAAGGGAGGGTCTGCTCCCTACTTCAATGATGGTGCTTTCTTGCTGCATCCTCACATGGTGGAAACAGCAGAAAGCCCCCTCAAGTACCTTTTATAAGAGTACTAATCTCATACATAAAAGCTTCATTTTCATGATCCAATCACCTCCTAAGGCCCCACTTCTTAATACCATAACAATAAGGATCAGGGTTCAACATGAATCTTGGAAGAACATAAACATTCAGACCAAAGAAATCACAAACACTGTTCATGGCAGAGCCAGGATTAGAACCCTAGCCTCCTTGCTCTTAACCCAGCTCTCCTTTGACTACTCTATCATAATAAGAAGTATTTTGGTAAGGATTGAATAAAAACTATAAATATTGTTACAATAATCAGCTCTGTCCATTCTAATCTGGTATTGGGTGTGGCTTATGGCAACACATTGAAATTAGGGCTATATAACAATGTTTAATAATGCTTAATATTATTAACAATGTTTAATATCATAACAATGTTTAATATCATTATACAATAACAATGTTTAATTATAGCCTTTTCCGTCTTCCTGTAGTTTTGCAGATCAAAATAATAAACCTTCACATTAGAGAGAGTAGAGGGCAATGGCTTCAGATTCATGTGGTCTCAGTCATCTTAACCAGATGTGTCATCTTGAACAAGTTACTTAAAATCTCTGGACCTCAGTTTCCTCAACTGTAAAATGGGGACAATAATATTTCTTGCTTCAGAGAGTTGTGTTCATGATTAATGGAATAACAGATATAAGGAGTTTAGAACAGTACTTGGCACATAGTAATTCCTCAATAAAGATTAGGTGACAGTTATCCCTTGAGAGAGAAAATGCAGTGAATTGGTAAAGTCAGATTTAAGTTAAGGACAACCCAGCTCATACTCTTTCTGGTCTGAGCAAGCTAGTTAACCCCTCTGGATCTCACTTTTCTCACTTTTAAAATAGAGTAAAAATGGTATCTCACATAGTTGCTGTGCAGATTAAAAAATATAATGCATGTAAAGCACTTAGGAGTCCAACAGAGCTATAATCCTCGTGAAGAGAGGCCCCTTTACCACTTAGCTCAAAAGGCCACTAGCAAAAAGCAGAAGTTTCTTCTGATGGCACTCCCGTGCCAAATGGGGGTACATTTCTTTCTGAAGCAGCAAGAATGAAAACCTGTGAACCCTCTAGGTCTGCGCCAAGAAAACTTCCATCTCCATGTGCTGCCATTTTAGTTGAAGTCCAATAATCCCTCTCCAGCACTATGGTGGACATCTCCTGGCTCTGGGAGTCTCACATGACTTTAAGAATTGTATGTTTAAACCACAACTTTGACCATGCCAATAAATTAGTGAGATTTCCAATTGTTTTCAGGAAAAAAAAATCTTAATTCTTAGCTGAAACATGAGGCCTATCATGGTCTGACCTCTGATTATTTAACTTTATACCTCTTCTCCTTGCCAAGGGTTGCTGAACCTAGAGATCACTTTAAGGATTGAAGGATTGGGAGCCTTTCATTCCTGAAATGCTTTAACCAGAATACCATGCCATTCATCCCATGAGAGATTTGGCAGACTATAATTGGAAACTGTCAGTAAGTCAGCAGCACTTGAATCACAAAAATGTGAGGCCAGTACATAAGAATAATAAACACAGAATTCATGGTAGTGAGGAAGATGAGGGAGAAAAGGAACTGTGGAAAAGTAACCAGAAAGCCTCAAACTGTCTTTACAATGTTTTATTTCTTACAAACATAGTAAGATGTTAATATATATAAAACTGGGAGAAGGCCATACCGGTGTTTACTGTATTCCTGTAGGCATGTTCAGTGCTTACTAGTTGACAACTAACAAGGCATCTCTTTATGCATTGTACATTTAATCTAGATTTTATGCCTAATGTAAGAAAAGTGGAATGGGCCCTGAGCCTAGTCTAAAGTCACACAGCTAGTGTGTGAAGCTTCAAGTCATTAGTATGCATTTAGTGACAAAGGTGGAGAATTCAAATCTACTTACCAAGATATGCGCCTAGGTCTTCCTGACTACAAAACTGGACAGCATTTTCCCACCTTCCTTGCAGTCAAGTTGTATCTATGTTCCAGCTAATGGAATGTGAGCAGAAGTACTGCACATATTTTCACACCTGGCCCATAAAATCCTCTCAAAAATGATCATCTATTCTCTTCCTCTCTTTGCTGGATGTCAATACTGAAGGTGACCTTGGAAGCTCTGTGTTGATGATCATAGAACCATTGTCAACCTGGATCCCCGAATGTCTCCATGGAGCAGTGTGTCCAACATCAACAACCCCTTATAGCAGTTGTATGGACTCTGTGCATCAACACAGTAAACTTCTAAGTCACTGACATTTGTGGGTTTATTCGTTTTAAAAAATGCATTATTTTAACTTACATATATTGGTACTAGAAGTACAATGTCGCATTAATGAACAGCTTAGCACATATGGCATTGGCTTAGTGGTTGTACAACAGGGGAAAGAAAAGTAATCTTCAGAGTGGCAACCAAAATAAGTGACTGAGAGACAAATCTCAGTCACCAAGGTTTATTGTGCCCGTTTGAGAATGAGTCCAGGAAAACCTCAAATAACAGACACATTTATGGCTGTTTTTTCCAAAGAGGTTCTCAAGAGGTTTAATATTTATACATTTTTCTTTACAAAGATAGAGGGGTCGGCATGGGAATTAGACTAATGATTACATAATTGTGAGACTTTAGTTAGTACTCGGTAATTCTACACTTTATGTAAAATAAGGTGAATAAAGAAAACAAAAATGGAGAAAGTAGACATCTCAGGGTAAAGTGAAGGAATAATTACTCTCATCTTCTCTTTGTTTTGTACCTGGGAAGATAAACTAGGAGACATTATCAGTATGGAATCTTGAAAAAGCTGGTGTCTAGTTAGCCATTAGGGAAGAAAGCCTAATAGGAAGAAATATCATGAGGTCTTTCTGACCTCCCATCCCATCATGCCATGAACTCAGCTTCTAAGTTTTCTACGGGGTCCCCTTGGCCGAGAGAAGAGTCTATTTAGTCAGAGGTTTAGAATTTTGTTATTTCTCAAGAGTACAATTTTCGGCCAGACGTGGTGGCTCATGACAATAATCGCAGTGCTTTGGGAGGCTGAAGGGGGCGGATTACCTGAGGCCAGGGTTTCGAGACAAGCCTGGCAACAATGGCAAAATGCTGTCTCTACTAAAAATACAAAAAATTAGCCAGGTGTAGTAGTGCACACCTGTAATCCAGCTACTAGGGAGGCTGAGGGATGAGAATCACTTAAACCCAGGAGGCAGAGGTTGCAGTGAGCCCAGATCACAAAACTACACTCCAGCCTGGGGGACAGAGCGAGACTCCATCTCAGAAAAAAAAAAAAAAAAAGAGTACAACTTTCACCTGGGAAAACGTGAGGACTGGCCACATACTTTAGCCTAGCTTTACAGCAGGGTGAGCAAATTATGCCCTGAAGGCCAAATCTGGCCCATTACCTTTTTATTATTATTTTTTTAACAAAACTTACTGGAATACAGCCATACTAATTTTTAAATAGATTATCTATGATTGCTTTTGTGCTACAAAAGCAGAATTCAAAGACCATATGCCCACAATGTAAATAAAATCTTTATAATTCGAAACTTTACAGAAAAATTTTACCAGCCCCTGCTCTAAGGGAAAGGCTTACAAAGGACCAGAATGTTAAGAGGATTGGCTTTCCCTTTGTAGATGTTAAAGAGATGGGGTTTTTATAAAAAGGGAATGGAGAAAGTCCAGAAATTTTTGCCTCAATTATATGTAGAGGTCTATTGCTTTCTCATCCCAAATAGTAAAAGATAAGATGGATTTGAAAAACAAAGGTTCCTTAAAACTGGATTCTGAGGCAAAGACAAATTTTAGGGCATCGTCTTCCCACCTAGGTCTTCTATCTCAGGTAGTATCACGGTAGAATCACTAAGTTATAAGAAAGCAAACAACAACAACAACAAAAACAGGATTAAACATTATGAATAAGAAAAAACTTTGAACATGTTTATAGGCACTAAGAACTAAATGGAAATATTTGAAGGGGCTGATTGTCAAAGAAACTAGGAAACCAGACTAAAAATGTCTTCGAGCCCCCAAACTTGACGAGCAGAAAATAGACTACTAAACCTGTACAACACGTAGGAGGATGACTCTCCAACATTCACTTCGAGTGTGGTTATGGAGGATTATGGATAAGGAAGAACTTTCCAGACGATAGAGCCAGGAGCCATGGAGAACAATGGACAAGGGAAGAATGTTCTCCCTCGGAAGAAAAATCAGCGTCTAATCAAGGAACTCTGTTCACTGGCCTGGCAAAAAGATTTCATAAAGTTTGCCCAGTAGGGTTTCATCATTGCTTAACCCAATGATCTGTATCTCTCATTCTTTCTTCTTATGAATAGAAGTGTTGTGAACAGAGTTACTGTGCAAAGTGTCCCTACTTCATCCCTGAATACTGAGTGGAAATGGACAAGAAAGATAACGTGTCTTTTTGTCCACAGGTTGAGTTGCCAGCTCATGGGAAGCCACTTTTGGATATTATAGAGAAAACTGTATTAAGGGTATGAATTTGGACATTATATAAAAAACTGTATTAAGGGTATTAAGGGCCTGGAATTGGATTAAGGAAGGGGAGAAGGTGGTTCCAGATGAGAGAGAAAGATGAAACTGATATTTGTTCTCAGACAGTTGGACTGTGACAGAGATTGTTATGTGTTCACCGAAAACTTCTCTATTTTTCTTGGGGTCAGAGTTTGCAGCCCCACTTGTAGAAAGGTATATTTATGTCACGGAGTTCTACCAATAACCAAGGTTATCAGAATGATGCGTGCTACTTCTAGGTCTGGCTCACAAACCCTCCGACTGGTGAATCATACTCTCTTCTCATCTCAGGTAACTGAGTACTGATGATTAAAGCAACCTTCGAAGCCATGCACAGAGAGTAGCAGAGGCTCCATCAGCCTAAATCTCAGAATGACCAGAGAACTCACACATGCCCAAACACCTGTTCCCTCTGAAAGGACTTTATGTAATCAAGAAACAAATTTCTCTTGTGTTAAGTCACTGAGACTTGGGGATTTATCTGTTACAGCAGGTAATATTACCTTAACTAATGTAGGGATCCACAATACTCAATGAGCTTAAATATAATGTTTCAGATCAACTCACATGAACCCAGTATAAAATTAGTTATCTAATAATGATCACATATATACCCCAGATCACAAGCTTCTGTTCAAATAAGAAAAACAGCTTTAATTAGTACTTTAAGTTTGAGCCTGGAGGGAGGAGGGTGTGTGTGTGTGTGTGTGTGTGTGAATGAGTGAGTGAGAGAGAGAGAGAGGAGAGAGAGAGAGAGAGAGATTTCCCTAAATAAAACTTTTTCCTTCTTTCTGTCTCAAAGTGGCTCAGGGAACTGCTATTTCATATGAAAGACTCCACACAAAAAGGCAAGCTAGTGCTGCCTACCTGTTCCACTGGTAAAGTACATATCCTTGAGATAGTGTATCCCAGAGCTATTAAGTGAGGAATCCAGGATTCATGGAGTTCTCATGACTTTAGAGCCTGTATATCATCTACGACACTCCAACATTCTTTACAAGCATTATCATGACGGTATTTCAGTGGTCCATGCAGAGACAGATTACCTGATAATATTGGGCTGGGATTTAAAATTTGATCCTTGGAAAGCAGGATATAACCATCGTCCCTTCAGTGACTTCCTAGAAACTCATATCACACCAGGATAAAATGCTACATTTCCAAATGAGATTACTTCAAAGCCTTAATGCACGTGGGGAAACAGAAGGTAACCCTGGGGGATATGCAATATTGGTTAGACCAAATGCCAGAGATGAGGAGCAGGGAGAAAGTAGTGAAAGTACAGAGGAGACAGGAAACAAAGTTATTAAACAATAATTCTTCAAAGACTACCTTACATGGAGTATATTTATTTCCATTGTAAACATAATTTTCCAAAATCTAAAGCAAAAGGTATTTTTACTTCATTAGCATTTCCTTCTCAATTTCCAATTTAAAACGAGATCAGCTAAAAAGATCAGCCAATAAAATCTACAATAATAAAACAATCTCAGCCACTTTTAGGCAAGGTACATAATAATCATATTAAAAGTCTATATATAGAAGGTGGTCTGCTTGTCCATGTGAAGATACAGGTATTTAGACAATCAGCCCAGATTAAATGATCAAAGTAATAACAATTGAGAATCAACTGAAATAATAATAGTTGCTCCATTTAGAACGTCAACTGCCTTTAAAATAAGCAGAAAACAAAAAGTCCATCACAGCAGCTAAGATCAAAGTGAATTTTGAAGGTATAATTGTTGGGGGTATGCAATGAAATCAGTGCCACTGGGTCAAGTTTATGGCAATCCTCTAATCAGAGGCTTTTAGTAGCAAAGGAAAGCAAGATTCTTTACATGAAAGAAAGGTTCTATTGTAATGATGTCCATGGAATTAGAACTAAAACTAAAATAGCTAAAGGACCAAAATAGTCACTCTTGCTTTAAGGGTTCCCAAGTCTCTTTCCTAACAGTTCTCTTTCTCCCTGCACAGCAGTTCCAATCTCCTCAGTATGGATGTGGCTGTTAATTAGAGGAGTCTTTCAACATCAGCACCCAGAATCAAATTACTCTTTGAGTCTCTTAGCCTAAATTCCCAAAAGAAAGGATTTGATTCATTCAAATGTCATCATCTCTCTTTGGGTAAAGTCTTTTACACAAGACCATGAAGAAGGCCATTAAGTACCTGTGATGGTTAATATTGAGTGTCAACTTGATTGGAATGAAGGACACAAAGTATTATTCCTGACTGTGTCTGTGAGAATGTTGCCAAAGGAGCTTAGTATTTGAGTCAGGGGGCTGGGGAAGGCAAACCCACCCTCAATATGGGTGGGTATAATCTAAGCAGCTGCCAGCATGGCTAGAATAAAGCAGGCAGAAGAAGGTGGAAGGAGCTGACTTGCTGAGTCATCTGGCCTTCATCTTTCTCCCGTGCTGGATGCTTCCTGCCCTTGAACATTGGACTCTGAGTTTTTCAGCTTTTGGAATCTTGGTCTTAACAACGGTGAATCTAAATGACTCTTGAACTTAACACCAGTGAGTCCACAGACTGAAGGCTGCACTGTCAGCTTCTTTACTTTTGAGGTTTTGGGACTTGGAGTGGTTTCCTTGCTCCCCAGCTTGCAGATGGCCTAGGGTGGGACCTTACCTTGTGATCGTGTGAGTCAATACTCCTTAATAAACTCCACTTCATACACACATCTATCCTATTAGTTCTGTTTCCCTATAGAACCCTAATACCCCAACAGTACACTTCTGGGTACCCTAATGATAGGCTTCCTTTGAAAGCAGGAAACAACCGTTGTCTCTTCAGTGACTTCCCAGGAGCAAAGAACAGCCTGATGCTATTCTTCTTCAGCAAAAGAGAGATGGAAAGACAGTTTAATCTAAAAAGAGAAGTTGACTATGACAGGAAGATTGATTTCCATATCTAAAACAAATATTTATCTGAAGTCAGAACCAAGAATTTTAATGGCCTTGAAAAGCTTTAAGTAGTTTTTCTGTATTTGAAGAAAAAAAAAGTGACTCATCCTCTTGAAGATAGGCATATTGATCTAAATGCAGTCAATTTTATGGGCATTGGCCCCAACATATACATACTGGATGCCGCTACCATCAGTATGCTGAACAAACAGGAGTCACAGAGTGCAATCCTAAGACCAACTTTATTTTGCTCTCCCATTGTCCCGTTGAATTTGCTCAAAAGAGCTGTCCTCCTGACACTGGATGGAAATCTATTAGGCTACAGGGCCTGACGTATTGATGGTCACTTTTTGATAACAAAATTTTAATTATTACTTCACAAGCACAATAGTAACCAAAAACCCGTCATTTCTCTGCTTCATAAACACAACAGTAACCAAAAACTGCCAGTCCCTACTAATAACAACAGTTTCAATCAAACCTGAGACAGTATTAAACACTTCCCATCCTTGGAGGAGTGGAGGAGTAATTTTTTAACTCTCTCTCTCTCTCTTCCGATCTGGGATTTCTATTCCCTGTTCCTAGGTCACTGGTCCCTCTGGATTAGAATACAGAGTGGGAAAAGAGGAAGAACCAAATGCAATGGTTGCATCCCCTTAAGAAATAATAGCTGTTTGACAGTGACTCTTTTCTAAGCACGTGTCTTTGCTCTTTCAGAGGCATCTCTGCTGGGACCCTCCAACCATAATTCCATTGTCATGGAGAGTGTACCTCTAGAGGCAGGCCTTCTTCATTTAAGACTATATACCTCAAATCTCCATCAAGAATCATACTGAGCAGGAGCCTTTATTAAATAGACATTCTTAAGGTGGGTTTCCCATTCAGGACCCAGAATTTTTGCCACATTGGCCCAATATTGACAGAAGGAGAGTGTGGAGGGAGTGTAGTTGATTTCCAGTTCCATTCCTCTACTTTAAGCAACAGGAAGCTTTAGCTAACTTCTTCACTTTTAGCTTTCTCGGGCATGAGTCAGATATTAGTCACTGTATCCAACAATTCTAGGAACTGTTTATGAAGCTCCCTGAGTGATCCCACTTCATCCTCCCTCCCTTGAATTTGCAATAAGGAGCATATACCTCTCCACCTTGCCTCCTTAGCAACAGGGTATAGGGTGGGAATTCTACACAAGCTCCTCCAAAGCATTCCTCTCCATAAAATATTCTCATTTTCAGACACCTACATTTTTAAAATCTCTTACTGATAGTGAGGCTTTCTGAGAATTTTTTGGCCATCTACTTTGAAATTCCTAAAGGATGGTCTGACTCATTTTAATATCTGAAATTTATTCATCTTAATGTCCTGAAACTTTCACTTTTAACATCCTATTATACTGCCTAACACATTATAAGAAATCAATTGATCAAAAATGAAAACAAACATTATGCTCATGATTTTTATTTTTGCCCTATCTTTATTCCAATGTTAGAAACTTCTACCTGTACACTGACCTGCAGATCATTCTTGAGTTACCTATTCTTGATGGTCTCAAAAGAAATGTGGCTGGAAGGTGGCAGCCCCCATACTGGGGAGATCTTCAGGCAGACCTACAGGACAGAAACTCACACATTGATGACACACTGCTCAAGAACTACCGGCTGCTCCACTGCTTCCAGAAGGACATGGACAAGGTCGAGACGTTCCTGCACATTGTGAAGTGCCGCTCCGTGGAGGGCACCTGTGGCCTCTAGCTGCCGGGTGGCATCCCTGAGACTCCTCCCTAGTTCCTCTCCTAGCCCCGGAAGGTGGCCCTCCAGTGCCCACCAGCCCTGTCCTAATAAAATTAAGTTTTGTCTGAAAAAAAAAAAAAAAAGTACCAGGGGAGTACCAGGACGTGACACATGCAGGAAACTGAAATAGAAATGATCTCCAGATAGACACAGAGCCACGAGATGACTGCATCTCCACTCAAATGCAATTTCACCATCTCCTAAATTACATTTCCCCCCACCAATTCACTGAATATGCACCTTCAGAATGCTCTCTCAGAATTTAATTTTCCTCTGGGCAAAACGTTACATTCTCATCTAGACTTGAGCATGTTTTATGCCTTTTATTTTCTTAAACGTTGGGACAAAGACAAATGGGCAGGAGCTGCAAGAAGGCACATGGGCCAGGGAATGAAAAAGGGAGAGAGAGAGGCAAAGCCATTTTGGGACTTGTCTTACTTGACTCAGGCTTTCATAAGAAAATACCATAGACTGGATGGTTTAAGTAACAGAAATTTATTTTATCACTGTTGTGGAGGCTAGAAGTCCCAAAGGGTGCCGGCCAATTTGCTTCCTGGTAAAAGATCTCTTCCAACTTGCCACCTTCTCTCTGTGTCTTCACATGGCAAGGAGATACAAAGACAGACAGAGAGAATGCAAGCTCTCTCATCTCTTCTTATCAGGATACTAATACTATCAGATCAAACTCCCATCGTTATGACCTCATTTAACCTTAATTACCTTCATAAAGGCACTATCTCCAAATACAGTCACATTGGTGGTTGTGGCTTCAAAACAACCACATGTATTGTTTTGAGAAGCACAAACATTCAGTTCACAGCAGGAATGATTATATCACCAGCTAGTTTAGCATTATTTTGCTCAATGTTGTGATAGGACTAGCATATAGTAGGAATGGCTAAATGCAAAGGCTCCATCGTGCTGCATTTCTTCTAGTGACTCCCAGGCAATATTAGGGTTAACTTTAGGATTATGTAACCTGTGGCAGTAGGCAGGATAATGACCCACAAAGACATCCATGCTCTGAACACTGGAATCTGTGAATATATTACCCTATATGGCAAAAGGGACTTTGTAGATGTGAGGACCTTGAGATATTAAGGACCTTGAGATGGAGAGGTTGCCCTGAATTATCCAAGTGGCTCCAATATTTTACAAGTGTCCTTAAAAGTGAAAGAGAGAGGCAGAAGTGCATCAAAGAGAAATGGGACTAAGAAAGGTGAGAGGCGCAATGTAAGAAGAAATTGACCTGCCATTGCTGGCTTTGAAGATGGAGGAAGAAAGCCAGAAATCAAAGAATATGGGTAGCCCCTAGAAGTTGGAAAAATAAATTGGTTCTCCTCTAAAGCATCGAGAGAGAAAAACACAACAAGATTGGCACCTTCATTTTAGCCCAGTGAGGCCTGTATTAGACTTCTAATCTACAGAATGGCAAGACAATAAATTTGAGTTTCTTATAAGCTAGAAAGCTTGTAATAATTTATGATGGCAACAATAGAAAACTGATACACATGTCAAAAGTTCTCACCCTCCTCCTCCTCAAAAAGTGGTTCTAATTCTTCCAATCAAGATCTATAGCCCAAACTCTGCTTTACATGGGATGTACCTCCAGCTACAAACTGGTATCACTAACTAAACTCATGATACATGGAACCTGAATCAGAGCAGTTTATGAGCTGTCTACATAATTCTCTCATAGCTTACAAAACAGACTGGGAAAAGTGCAAACTTATTTGTTTTAAAAGCTCAGGATGCTTTCAGTAGATAATTTAATGTTTGTTCCTGATGCTAAGTCCTCTAGGCTAGAAGCACTTCTTGAGAATATGGACTACTTCTTGTTTGTAATTTAATCTTCAGAACGTAGGAGTTTAAGGTTTAACATACAGTAGGTTGCTCAAGAAACACTAGTTGAAGATCAAAATAACTATCATTGACTCTAACTGGTATTTGACAGGGTACTTATGCCTTAAGGCACTTCATGATTTTTTCACTCTTGACTTTATTTTACTATAAATGAAGCTATTGCATTTGTCAAAAAATTTTCAGTTTAAAAGAGCTAGAAACCCAAGTAAGTGAAGAAATTTGTAGGACACAAATAATAAGGGCCAGCATGGTGCCAGCTTTAAGTATTCCTAAGTTGAAAACAGTTCTTGTACTAGGTCTTCAGGACCTTTTCTCTTGTTTGAATAATGCTTCATTACTAAAATTTAAAATATATATTAATAAACTGGGCAATCTTGGTTAATTTATTTCATTCTAATGGTTTACTGTTTCTTAAAAGAATCTCACTTGCTCACCAGGGGAAAACAACGTTAAAATGTCTACATATCCGAAAGATGTCTTCAAAGATACACCAACAAAATAGAATTTGTCATATCCACACTTACGGATATTCATTTCCCACACTTAAGCAGATATAGAAAATTATTTTGTAAGATTGATCATTATAGTACTGAATTGAATATTCTGTGGGGGAAAGCATCTGTCTTCTTTCGTCTCCCCTAGACTTTAGCAACAATGAAAACTATGCCAAATATTATACAGATGTTCTATCCTCTAACATCCTATAATGTATCAAGGTAATTTACTAGTCACTATGGGTATAACAAATGTATTTTCTGAATCAAAAGTTCAGAAAATATACCAATTGTATTAGTTCTCATGCTACTAATAAAGACTAAGTAATTCATATATATATATATATATATATATATATATATATATATATATAAAGGAGGTTTAATGGACTCACAATTCCACATGGCTGGGGAGACCTCACAATCATGGCAGAAGGCAAAGGAGGAGAAAGGCACATCTTACATGGTGGCAGACAAGAGAGAACTTGTGTAAGGAAACTCCCCTCTATAAAACCAACAGATCTTGTGAGACTTATTCACTATCATGAGAACAGCATGGGAAAGATCAGCCCCTATGATTCAGTTACCTCCCACTGAGTCCCTCCCATGACATGTGGGAATTATTGAAGTTAGAATTCAAGATGAGATTTTTGGTGGGGACACAGCGAAACCATATCACCACTTCAGCCATTGCCTCCAATGTCAGCATAATTGGCTATTCTTTGCTTTAAATTTAAAACAGAAATTACCTCACTTTGCAACTATTAAGACAGTTCATCTTACTAAAGAATTACAGTATTACTTCAATTATGAAATCCAGTTTGCTGAATCTGTCTTATAGACTGCAGTGTTAAAATTCCGAGACGGGCTGATGGTTTGTGGAACAATGAGGTAGAACACTTAAAATTAGAACTGGCCAGAAAGCCTTTAATACAAGGTCATTTTTATCAAGAGGAAGAGTTGAAGGAATGAAGGAGAAAGCAGATGATATATGAGGCTTCCTTCTGACACATGAAGAAGCTTATTTAGAAGGGTGAGTAAAATAATACTTAACCAGAGGAAATAGTCAAAAACAAAGTACAATCAAATGTTACATTTATAGTATAAATGAGGAAAGTTACAAAAGAAAGGAGAAATGCACATTCACTTCAAATATTTGATGTTAACTTCTATTTAAGCTCCGTACTTTTTTTTTTTTTTCCTTTTCATAACCATTCATCTGAGCATTCTGGTCAACTCAGTAGCTGGGCTCCTTGTTAAACAATAATAACCTGACCCTTTTTCTCCCTTTTTCCAGATGACAAGCTATGAGAATAGACTTTTCATCCTACTTATTTGTAAAAGAACCATCTTAAAAATCACTTCAGTAGATCCAAAAGTTAAATCTTTTAAGTGAAATGTATTTGCGAAAGAAATATGGTAACTGAAATATATAGCCACTGATCATAATAATCCAGTATTTTATTAAATAATAGCTGCCGGGGTGGGGTGGGGGATTAGCATTTTGGATCCACTTCAAAATTACACTTAAAAAGGTTTAGAGTTCTCTGAAACATGACAGGCAAATGAACAATTGAAATTTTTGTGGGAAATGTAATTGCATGTGACAAGATATAGCGTGTGAGGTGAAGTCAGGAAAATAAACCAGTCTATTTCAACTTCAGCAAGAATCAAGTTAGTTGAACTCAGTGATGTTAAACCAAGCCACATGGCCAATCTACTTTTAGCTGAAAACAGGTGTTTTTAGAACCAATCTCTTATGCTCTACTTTCTAAATCTCTAGATTTTTTCTCTGTCTTTTGTAGCTGAGTTTTAAATAAATGTTTCATCTATTTTAGGATGTCAAATTTAGTTCTAACAGGATCACTTTTCACATTAAAAATTTACTTTATTATATTTTCTTAGAACCTATAAGTAAGCTAAAATAATCTTCAAGTTCAAGGTACTATAACCAACATATAGACACCTTGAAAGAAATGTAGGCTAAAGCAATGTCGCAATGATGGTGACAACTATTTTAAAGTTTGCCAAAATGACACAGAAGCATACACTTAATAATCAGTAAGAAGGATTGTTATTCAATATAAAGACAATTACGAAGAGACATTTGAATTCATAGTTGTTAGGTCTAGAAATAGCCAAAAGTTCACAATTATAAACATTCTCACTTAAAATTGTAACCATTGAAAAGCTACAATACACTAAAAACTACACTATGGACTGCGAAAGATGCTGAGGAGCATAAGGTAGATCTTACCTTCAGTAAATTTGTAATTCAGTAATTTAGCATATAAACTATCTCTTCTAGTCTGAATAAGATGGCATAAATCCATTTCTCTTTACTCCTCCCTGCTAAGCACAACTATAAAGCTGGAAAATAACATAAGAGACAACCAAAGGAGAATTCTGTATGGTTCTAAAAAGAAAGTGAACTTACTTGATGATCTTAGGATTGAAGTAATACAGCAGCAGGGCATCATACATCCAGCCCTCTACCTAATGGAAGAAGGCAACCCAGACCCGTATTTGTCGGTTCTCAATGTGGGTAGGCTCATTCCTCTCCATTATCAAACCATGGTCCTTCTGACAACATCAGGCAGGACTAACACCACTGAGTTGATCAGAAGCCCCTTTTGTTGTTTTCTGATTGACAAAAAGTGGTCAGGGGAAGGATTCTTCTCCACTCCTCCACCACCCCTTTCCATTTCACACAAGAGTTTATTTTAAAATGACCCAACTACATATGTTTATAATAAATCACTTTCAATTCAACAACATAGGCAAGCTGAAACTAAAAGGATACTAAATAATATTCCATGGAAACACTACTTTAAAAAAAGCAGCCATGGCTACATAAATATGCGATAAAATAGACTTTGGAACAAAGAAAATTAGTAGCAAAAAAGATGGGGATGACATAATGACAAAATGACATTTAAGCAGAGTACTTCAGGCACCCCCTACTCAGCATCTGAAAGGACTACCAGAAATAAAAGCAGCAAGAATTTAAAAGATGTGAACAATTAACTAAGAACTTCTAATTTACGTATATAGAACACTGCAGCACCACCACCAACAAAACACATACATTTTTCAAATGCCTATGGAACATTCCTCAAGATAGAATATATCCTGGGCCATGAAACAAGCCTCGGGAAATTTAAAGGAACTGAAATCATACAGAACGTGTTCTCTGACTATAATGGAGTAAAACAAAAAATCAATTTTTAAAAACAAGACTATAGGAAAATCTCTTAACATGTGGAAACTAAACAGAGAACATCTGAATAATCCGTGGGTCAAAGAGCAATTCTCAAGGAAATTTTTTAAAACTACATTGAACTGAATGAAAGTGAAAACTACAACATTCCAGAATTAGCCTGGTCAGCATAGGAAGATCCTAGCTCTAGACAAAAATTTTAAAATTAGCCAAGAATGATGGTGCAGGCCTGCAGTTCCAGCTACTTGGGAAGCTGAGGTGGGAGGATCACTTGAGCTTGGGAGGTTGAGGCTGCAGTGAGCCATAATCATGTCACTGCACTCCAGCATGAGCAATAGAGAGAGACCTTGCCTCAAATAAATAAATAAATACATAAATAACTTACAAATATTTATGTGCTACAGGTGAAGCAGTGCTAAAAGGGATACATATATCACCAAACACTTAATTAGAAACGAGGAAAGGTCTCGAATCAATAACCTAAGTTCTTACCTCAAAATCACTAGAAAAAAAAAGAGCAAAACAAGCCCCAAATAAAAAGAAGATAACAAAAATCAGAACAAAAGTGAACAAAACTGAAAATAGAAAAAGTCAATAAAACAAAAATCTGGTTCTTCAAAAAAATCTATAAATTGATCATCTCTAATAAGATTTTAAAAATAAATAGAAACAAACAAACAAAAAAAGGAATTAAACTGAGGTTGTGACTACAGACCCAGCAAACATTAAAAAGATAAGGAAATACAACAAACAACTGTATGCAAAGATATTCAAAAAAGTAAGAAAACTTGACCAATTCACTGAAAGCCACAAACAACCAAAACTCAATCAAGATGAAATATGTAATATAAAGATCCTTATAACTGTTCAAGAAACTGAATCTGTAATCTAAAACCTCTCCCCCAAAATTCTCTAGGCCCAGATACTTTTACAGGAGAATTCTATCGAATATTTAGAGAAAAATGAACATTAATTTTACACAATCTATCAAAAAAATAGAATAAGAGATAACACAATTAACTCATTTTATTAAGCAAGTATATCAAATCAAACAAAAATAGGAAAATAAAGAAAAAAAACTACAGATCAATAATTCTCACCATCTTAGAAGCAAAAATCTCTAATAAATGTTAACAAATCAATTCCAAGCAATGTATAAATATATTTATACACTATGACCAAGTGATATTTATTTCAGGTACTCAAATCTGACCCGTAATTTAAAACCAATGTAATCTCTTACATCAACTGTTTAAAAAACAAAAATTATATTGCCCTATCAATTAATGCAGAAAAGCATTTGATAAAATCCAGTAACTATTTATGCAAAAAAAAAATCAGCAATTTAGGAATACAGGGCAATTCAATAAAGAACACCAATAAAACCTACAGCAATGTCTTGCTTAATAAAAAAATTTGAACCTTTTCTCCTAAAATCAGAAATAAGGATGTTCAGTCTCACTATCCTTTATCGACATAGCATTAGAAGTTTCAACCAGTTCAATAAAGGAAAAGAAAGAAAAGGTCTACAGATTATAAAGAAAAGAATAAAACATTTTCTGCTGCAGATGTTATGACCGTCTACAAAGTAAATCTCAAGAAATTTTGGACTTTTGCCAAGATGGCCTAATAGGATCACCTCTGGTGTGCAGTTCCCAGCATGAGTGATGCAGAAGGCAAGTGATCTCTGCATTTCAAACCAAGGTACCAGGTTCATCTCAATGGGATTGGCTGGACACTGGGTGGAGCTCAAGGAGGGCAAACCGAGGCAGGGCAGGGCGCTGCCTTACCAGGGAAGTGCAACTTGCCAGAGGACTCCCCTCCTACTCAACAGAGGCCATTGGGAACTTTTCCCTTCTGGCACTCCAGTTCAGATATACACTTCTCCCATGGTCTTTACCACCCTTAGACCAGGAGATCCCTGCCAGGCCAACAAGTGTTGCAAGTTACTACCACAGATCTGAGTGGCCATTCCAGCCAGCACTGCAGGTTGTCAGCACAAATCTGGGTAGCCATTTTGGCTGGCACCTGGAGCGCCTGCAAGACAGAGCTTCCTGCTCCCCAGAAAGAGGGTGAGCTGAAGGCAGGGAGCCAAGTCAGCTTGGCGGGTCCCACCCCCTACAAAGACCAGCAAACTGAAACCCTCTGGCTTGAGAGTTTTGCAGCCATCACATCAGTTCCAGCTCAACCAGGGACGATTGAACTCGGTGGGGAGAAGGGCATCCACCATTGCCAAGGTGGTTCTAACCTTACCTGTGTAAACAAAAGCCAGAGAAGGTTTACACAGCAGCTGGACTGAGTCCGTGGCAGCTCAGCAGCACCTATGCAGGCAGACTGTGATTAGACTCCCTCCATAATGGGCGGGACAACTCTGAAAAAAAGACAGCAGCACGTCAGAGACTTATAAATAAAACCCAACCTTCCCGGGACAGAGCACCTGGGAGAAGGGGTGATTGGGAGTTCTGTTGCAGCAGACTTAAATGCACCTCCCCAGCAGCTCTAAAGGGAGAAACAGAGCTCACAGAACAGCACTTGAGCTCCAATAAGGGACAAACTGCCTCCTCAAGCAACTCCCTGATCCCTGTATAACTAAAAAGACACCTCATACAGGAGAGCTCTGGTTGATATCTACTGGGTACCCTTCTGGGATGAAGCTACCAGTAGAAAGAACAGGCAGCAATCCTTGCTGTTCTACAGCCCCAACGGGTGATTCCTCAGGCAAGCAAGGTCTTTAGTGGACCTCCAACAGTCCTACAGCAGAGGGGACTGACTATTAGAAGGAAAACTGAAAAATAAAAAGAAATAGCTTCAACATCAACAGAAAGGACATCCACTCAGAGCAATATCCGAAATCACCAACTTCAAAGATCAAAGGTAGATAAATCCACAAAGATGGGAAGAAACCAGCACAGAAAGGCTGGAATCACCAAAAACCAGAATGCCTCTCCTCCTCCAATGGATCACAACTCCTTACCAGAAAGGGAACAAAACAGGATGGAGAATGAGTTTGACAAATTGACAGAAGCAGGCTTCAGAAGGTGGTTAATAACAGATTTCTCTGAGCTAAAAGAACACGTTCTAACCTAATGCAAAGAAACTAAAAACCTTGAAAAAACGTTAGACAAAATGCTAATTAGAATAAACGGCTCAGAATATAACATAAACGACTTGATGGAGCTGAAAAACATAGCATGAGAACTTTGTGAAGCATACACAAATTTCAATAGCCAAATTGATCAAGCAGAAGAAAGGATATCATAGATTGAAGATCAACTCAATGAAATAAAATAAGAAGGCAAGATCAGAGAAAAAAGAATGAAAAGAAATGAAGAAAGCCTCCAAGAAACAAAGGATTATGCGAAAAGACCTAATCTATGTTTGATTGGTGTACCTGAATATGACGGGGAGAGTGAATCCAAGCTGGAAAACACTCTTCAGGATATTATCCACGAGAACTTACCCAACCTAGCAAGGCAGGCCAATATTCAAGTCCAGAAAATACAGAGAACTCACATAGACATTCCTCAAGAAGAGCAACCCCAAGGCACATAATCGTCAGATTCACCAAGGTTGAAATGAAGGAGAACATGCTAAGGGCAGCCAGAGAGAAGGGTCGGGTTACCCACAAAGGGAAGCCCATCAGACTCACAGCAGATCTCTCAGCAGAAACCCTACAAGCCAGAAGAGAGTGGGGACCAACATTCAACATCCTTAAAGAAAAGAACTTTCAGCCTAGAATTTCAT
>CAUYQU010047883.1:0-17685 GCA_963574635.1 Cheracebus regulus | reverse complement strand
GGTTGGAGCGAGCCAATATCCCACCACTGTACTCCAGCCCGCCAGCCTGGGCAACAGATCAACACTCTATAAAAAAAAAAAAAAAAAAAAAAAAAAGCTGAGAAATGACATCAGTCCCTGTCCCAAACAGACATCATATACAGAACAGTCAGGTCCTTTGGGGACACCTTTGAGAGGGTGTAGTGGACAACAGCCTTTGCCACCAGGCAATGCAGCTGGCCTGGGAAGACCCCTGGAATGCAGCACACCATCTGAGGAGGAAGCTGGGCAGCAGAGTCCCTTGTGTGGCTTGGGCCAAGGCCAACCAAGCAAGGGACAGGGGAGAGTGTACCGGGAGGTGGAGACAGGCATTTGGGGAGCATCAGGGAGGCAGGGAGGGTGGGACAGAGGCTCCCTGCCGACGGAGCTTAGCATCTAGTGCAGGAGCCAGACCGCAACAGGTCGGTACCCCAGATGCCCGTCACTCGCAATGCACGGCACCATGTCAGGAACACAGCGACCAGGTACCATGATCCTAAACTGGGTGGGCAGGTGGGAGGCAGGGAGGCAGTGCTCATGGGTTAGAGTGTTCCTGGCAGGGGGAATGGCGCAGGCTAAGGCTCTGAAGGCAGAGGGGGTCCCCCTGGCAAGTGCCAGGAGTCAGGGCACCAGCTGGTTTGGGTGGGGGCAGGAATGAGGCCCCTCCCAGGCCAGCCCAAGCCTTGCTCTGTATGTTGATGAAGTGGTGCCAGAACTAGGAGTGCCAGGACCACCACTTCCACCTGGCCGAGCCACGGAGTTCACACATGCGTGCGGCTGCCAAGTGGCTCGGGACAGTGCGGCTGTGGAATGCACACAACGACTAAGAGTCCCCTGCTCCAGGCGCCCTGTCAACCCTCTAGGGGACACCCAAGGCACAGCCAGTGACAGCACGCTGAGGCCAGGGCTTTGCCGCTGCTGCCTTTCGGTGCTGAGGCTGGCAGGCTCCGGCGTCCCAAGATAACCTGCGCTTTCTTCCCTCTTCTGCCTCGCTCACCACAAACAGAGCAAACACTCACTGCACCTGGGGTCAGTGAGGACGCGCAGGCCTGAGACACGTTCCGCACGGGACTGGGCGTGCAGTCGGCACTCAGGACTAGAGATCTGGCTTCTTTTTGTTCCCTTTGGATGAGATCGACATCAGCGCAGGCAGACAGCCCTGGAAGGAGGTTTTCCCTCCAAACAGGATCGAACCTGCTGCATTCTTGAGCAACAGCAGCCTTAAGGAGAAATGATTCTTACCCAACCAGGACTTTCCCCAGAAGCCAGGTTTGCCTGAAGGTCAAAGGCAGCTGAGCCAGCGCCCCCAGCGCCTGTCCAGGGTCCAGGCCCCGGGAAACCAGCAGCCTCACAGAGGGCCCTGGGCAGAGGTGAGCTCCCTCCATTCCCCTGCCTTTCCCCTGCCTCTAGGGGCCAGGATGCTGCAGGCACTAAGGATCTCCCTGTCCGCCCTCAGAGGCCACTGCAGCTAGGACGCCTTCCAAGTCCTCACAATGACCTGCAGGAGCAAACACTACACATCCCCAACATGTCCTGCTCACCAGCCACGCTGACCCCCATGCGCCCTCCCACCAGGCCCTGGCCCGGGCAGTTGCCCCTGCCCAGAACATTCTGCAGGTTTATTCTTGTTCCATGGTTCTCAATTGGGGGTCATTGCGTTCCCACCCTGGGGACATCTGGCCATGTCTGGAGCCACTTCTGCTTGTCACAACTGGGGGGAGGTAGCACTCCTGGCATCTAAGGAGACCATGGATGCTTCTGGCACCTACCGTGCACAGGGCAGCCCCACCCCACAGATGGCCCGGCTGGAGAAAGAAACCCTGACCTGGCTAGCGCCAGCTCCGGCAGAGAAACCTTCCCAGCCTGGAAGTCCAGGTCGGGTTCCTTCCCTCCAGAGCAGTGGCCTCGGCGTGCAGCCCCAGCTTCTGGAGCACGGCCACCTGATTAGCACCCACCTCCTCCTCCAGTGGGCCATGAGCTCCACGGTGACCCTGCCCTGTCCCCTGCATGCACAGACCACCCTGGCCTCTCTCCTACCACCATCAGGTCCCACAACCCTGCTCAGCTGTCCTCTCAGGCCTCCAGACTGGACAGGGGACCCCCCTGACCCCCTGGACTGCTTGCCCACCATGGCTGGGTGAGCCTGTGTACACTCACCCCAACCTCTGTGTTCTCTCCGTGCAGGGAAAACACCTGCCTGGCCCGTGCCTCCCGCCACCCTCTCTCCTGCACCTCTGGTCCACAGGGCCTGCTGAGGCACCTGCCCTCCCCCGGGGCTTCTGGACAGGAAGGCAAGTCAGTATCAGTTCGGAAGGGGAAGTGTGTGTGTTTAGGGGTGGGGGTGGTTCAGGGACAGGAAGTAGAAAATCAAACACTGGCACCCTGACCTGGGGTAGGCGGAGCAAAGCCACGTGGGCAGGCCAGGTTGAAGGGCCCCAGTTCAACCAGTGGCCCCAGGACTAATGAGGAAACTGAGGCACAGGCCGCCCCAGCTCAAAGGGATTCTCTAAGAGGAGTGGTGACCTCAAAACCCTGTCCGCTGCCCTCACTCCAGGCCAGGAGGCATGGGCAGAGCCAGATGGGAGGCTCTGCCCCTCGTGAGCACAGAGCCCAGGGACTGAGCCACAGTCACGCCTGGCCTGCGGTCTGGCCCTCCCGAGTGCACATCTGTTCCTTTGTTCACTCAGCAAATGTTTCCTGAGAAACCATCTTTGCAAAAATGTGATGGCATAATCCCTGCTCAGAACCCTCCCTGGCACCAGAAGAGAATCCAAGCCTCCTGCCTCCCCAGGCGTCCCCACGCCCTCTGCTGCGAGCCCACACTCCCACCTCTGCCCTGACTGCCCCGTGGCTGGAGCCTTCCTATTCGGGACTTTCTCAGAAGGCGCCTCTTGTAGGCTGCCCTTCCAGACCACCTTGGCCCCAGACCCCCCTCCTCCCACGCCCTCACTGCAGCCTTGCCCTACTTCATTTGTTCTCCATGCTACCTGCCCTTCTCTAGGCTCAGGGGCTGTCCCCTGGCTGTGTCTCACTCCCCGAACTGGACTCCAAGGCTGTCAGAAGAGGGCACCATCTGTCCTGCCTACGGCTGTACCCTGCCCTAGCACGGGCACACAGTAGGTGCTCAGTAAATGTCAGCTAAGTGTTCCCAGCCTGAGGATGCAGTGATGAATTAGAGGAGACCCTGTTCCCAAGGGGATCACAGGTGGGGGTCCATGACACCCAGAGCACTCACAGGACCCTGAGCACAGGCCCCCATGTTCTGTCCCAACAGACTCAACCTGGCAGCCTGCGTGGGAGGACAGGCCTATGCCCAAGTGCGGGGGCAGAGCGGGGAATGCCAGGATTCAGGCAGGCTGAGCCCATGGAGGGGCAAGCTGGCTCCATGCTTGCTGGCAGGCAGGGAGGGAAGGGGGTGGCCGAGAAGCAGAACCCGGGGAAACTCAAAGCGTGCCCTCGCAGCAGGTCCCCACGAGCCCCTGTGCCTGGCTGGACCCCACCCGCCTGCTCTCCCTTTCCAGCCTCTCTGAGCAAAGCTGTGTCTTGCAAGCTGGGTAACCCTTTGCCCTGATCCAGTCAAGCCCACAGGATGCAGGGGACAGGGACAGGCCACAGCTTGGGCTGGGGAGATGCCCAGGCTGGCACATGGGAATCCTCGCCGGCCTGACAGCCATCATGACAGCAGCTCACATTCACTCCCACCAGCGCCGAATCCAGCAAACCTGCAGCTGCCTCTGCTCACCTGAGCCATCTCCATCTGGCAGGTGAGGAAACTGAGGCACATGCAGGGAGGCGAAGTGAAAAGCTAGAAGGCAGGATGGGAGCGCAGAGGGGAGCCCGGCAGAGAGAGCCAAGGGAGGCGTCTCCCAAGTGCAGAGGGGCCCAGAGCATAGCCTGGGCCTGCGATCTCTGGGCAGGTTGGGGTGTCCCCTCTGCCTGGCATTTGAAGCCCAAGGCCATCTGGATCCCCCAAACACACACCCTCCTGCTCCATGTGCCTTCAGTCCTGCCATCTTCTGCCAAGGAGGTCCTGACTCTCGCATCCCACCCACCCACCACAAAAGCAAGCTCCAGTCTGCACAATCCCCCCGCCCCAGCACCCTCAACCCCAACGGGGGTCAGCAGCAGCACAGAACACGTTGTGTCTCCAGGCAGGGCCCACACGCGTCCCACGGAATCACAACAGCAAGACAAGCCTGAGCCACGCAAGGTAAGCAGGGCCCGCACCACCCTTGGCCACTCCCCCAGCCACCCAAGCTTGCAGATATTACTGACATGGTCCTGCCTAGGCCCACAAAGATCAGTAACTGGGCCCCCAAGAGCATGGGGACAGAACCAGGGATGAACACCACCCCATCAGAGCCATTCAAATGGACAGTCCCCAGCCCAGCGACCAGCGAGGCGAGGGAAGGCGGCGGGGGGAGGGGGGAGCGGAGCGGAGGGGAGGGGAGCAGCGAGGAGGGGAGGGGTCACCTGCTTATCCCTGCCCCCTCATGGGATCCCCAAACTGAGCCTGATCCTGCTAGACAGGCCACTCAGGGTGCTCCAGGCCCTGGGGGGCCCATAGCCCACAGCAGAGCAGGCTGAAGTCCCCTCCGTCCTCCCAGCCCGGGACTCGCTTTTGTGCCCTGCTTCTGCCCAGCCAAGCAACCTGCTCCTCTTGGCCTCAGTTTCTCAATGTGCAAAGTGGGTATGAGTCCCTGACCTCATCTACCAGATTGTGGCCAGGATGAACAGTGGTAAGAAAAGTGAAAACAGAAGGGCCACAGGGCCACCAGATTTGCATGTCACCAACCACACCTTCCTGTGTGCTGCAGAGGGAACACTGAGCCCGAGGGACCCCAAGCCCACCCCCAGGACCAGGAGGGCACAGAACCTGGCCCAGGCCCAGTGCCACAAATACCCTTTCTCCAGGGACACGCTACCTCCTCCTAACTCAGCTGGGCACATCACGAGTGCTGCCGGGCTCACCACCAGCAAAACACCCCCGCCTGGCAGCTGTCACCTCCTGAGGCTCCTCGAGGGAGGCCAGGAGGGCTGTCCTGCTTACATGGGCCAGCCATCCCCACGGGGCTTCTGGTACTGCCCTCATAAAGCCACCTGCCAAGGGTGCCAACAAACTCTTCAGTGAACCCCGGTTCACAAACCAGAAATATTTCCTGCCCCAGGTTCTGACTGGGAAAACAGGAATGTAGGGAGAAGAGGGGACTGCTGGACACAGTCAGGACGAGGTGGGACGTCCGCTCTGCCCTGGGCCAGAGCACCAGTGGGACACAAGGATGCATCATACAAGGCCCCAGACCTCCAGAAGCCAGGAGCAAGAGCAGCCGGATGCCAGTGGAAGCCAACACTGATGGGGCTGTGCCCAGCTCTCTGGCCAGTGTCATCTCAACCTCCACCCCCACCCATGACACCTCCATCCTCAGAAGAGGAAACTCGCTCCAGAACCCCCTAGCTTCCCCGGTGGCAAAAGAGGAAGCCAGAGCCTGCAGAGCACTGATACGGGACTGCCCCAAGGTCAGTCAGGGTCTTCCTGGGCCTGGAGGCTCATGCCCCCACTCTGTGAATCACCCGCTGGTCTTTTCAACTATGCTGGTAGATGTCCGAGAAAGTTGGTGGCAATTAGATGTGCCAGACACTGAGCTAAACAGTTCACACAGACATCTCCTTTCTGCCTCAAGACAAATATTACTGTTCCCTCTTGGCAGATACAGAAATCAGTGGTTCAGAGAAGTTAAGTCCATTGCCCAAGGTCACACAGCTCAAAAGCAGAGGCGCAGGGATTAAAACCCAGGCAAACTGCATCCCAAATCCCGCATTTCGACCCTGACTGTAAAATGCCACATTCTGCCCACCTCCTCTCCCAAGTGCCTGAGAGGACTGGGTACAGGTGAACCCCGGTGTGGCCCTTGCTGGGGCGGGCTGGGCGACCTGGGTTGGGGGCTGGGGATTCAGGGGTGACAGAGCGCCGGAGTCTCCCGCGTGCTGAGTGCAGGCGGCGTTGCAGGCGCGATGCCAGGCGCGCTCCATGCACCCTCCCATTCCACCCTGCCCGGCGCCGCCGGCGTCTCCCCCACTCTACAGAGGAGCAAAGCCAGGCTCCAGGGAGGAGGCGGCTCGGCCCAGGGGCGACAGCTGGGAGGGAACGGCAGCTGGGGAGGCAGCTCAAGACAGCACGACGGGAGGCGAGGTGTGGGAAGGGGACCACGGGACCCAGGCTTGCGGACGCCGCGCAGCCACTGCTCACAGAACCGGGCGCCGAACGCTGCGGCCCGGCCTCAGTTTCCCTATTCGCGAGACATGCGCCGGACGTCACCTGGACCCCGATCCCCCGATCCCTCCTGGCCACGCAGAAGGCTGCCAGGTTCTCCCCGCCCCCAGAATTTTGAAGAACCCCGAAGTGCGGGGGGAAGGCGGGCGGGCGCGGAGCTGCTGGCAGGCGGGGGCTGCATGGGCTGAGGCGGGCGGATCGCGCTCCCCGCAAAGCGGCCTCCGCCCCCCCGCCCCCCGCCGCCTCCTTTGTCCCGATCTCGCCGCAGCGCCGCGGACAAAGAGCCCTAGCCCGCGGGCGCGGCCCCCCGAACGGACCCTCCCCCGAGCCGCGCCCGCCGCGCTGCCCCTCCCCCGCCCGCAGACCCCGGCCCGGCCCAGCCGTCGCGCGAGCCCCTCCCCGTCTGGGTGGCCCCCTCTCCGCCCCCGGGCCCCCGCGTCCCCTCCTGGCTTGTGCGCGCGGCCCGCCCCGCCCTGCTCACCATGGCGCGGCCGCGGCCCGGCCGGATCGCCCCGCAGCAGCCCCGCGGGCCCGGCTCCGCCCGCCCGCCCGCTCGCCCGGTCCGGCCGCAGCGCACTCGGGACGCAGGAGCCCCGCGCTGCGGCGGGCGGGGCCCGGCTCCTCCCCGGCTAGGGGCGGGGCCTCCCAGAGAGACCAATGGGAGTCCGCGCTGGAACGGCGGGGCGGGCCGGGGCGGGCCAGGACGGAGTCACGTGTGCTAGGGACCGACGGGCGGCGGGGATGGGGCGGCGCGCGGTGGGCGGGGCAGGGGGCGGGGGTCGGGGGACGGGCTTGGCACAGGCGAGTGTGGATTGGGCGCCCGTGGGTGCTGGGCCCCTCTGCAGGCGACCTTCCTCCGCCTGCCTCACCCTGACCCCAGCAGGCTGCCCTGGTCCCGCCGGCTTACAGCGGGGGAAACTGAGGCACGCTGCACGGATGAGTGCTTCACACTCCCTGATTGCTGGGAGTGGCAGGGAATCCAGAGCAGAGGTAGGGAAGAGGCGCGACCGTTGAGGTGAATGACCTTGCTTCCCGAAGGAGCTGGGCATTCATTCTTTCGCGAATTCATTCACGTATCATTCATCCGCCCGTTCAGTCGATGGCGGAACACTCACCACGTGCCTGCCACGCCAGTCGTCGTGGGAACAGCTGCGAGCCAGACAAAATCCCGGCCTTGATGAAGCTTTCATTCTGCTGCGATGTTGGGCTGTGAGACATTTGCACCCCTCAGCCACCTATAATGATGGTTATTTTTAGCGTAAAAACCCAGTGGTTTGGCTCCCACCAAATGCCTGCCCTGTATAAACATTTTGTTAAGATGACTCCAAAAGAAAGAATCTTCCCATTTTACAGATGAAGAATCCTGGGCTCCAAAGAGCTGAAGTCCCACAGCCTGCTCCTGATGGAGAGGGAAACTGAGGCCAGGCCTGTCTGCCTGGGAACACAGAGGCTCCAGTTCCTGGAGTAACCAGGAACTGGTCATCCACCCCAAGAAGGCCATCAGCGAGAGGACGCCCCAGCCCCAGGGCCCACATGAAGGATGAGAGTGGGTCCTTCAAGGCCTCTGTGGCCCAGGGGACTTGAGAAGACAGGATGGGGCATTCTGTCATCCTGGGAGCAGGGGCCTTATTTGTTGGAACCTTCTTTCCCATTCTCAAGCAGAAGCTCTGGAAGAGTGCGGAGGGCCGGGGTCACCACTCCCTCCACTCAGCCTCGCTGGGCTTTATTCCCTATGCACCAAGCCTTTTCCACCGCCAGGCCTTTGCCCATGCAGTTCCCCCCAGCTGGAACTCTCTTCCACTTCATCTTCCGGATCTCAGCTTAAATGCCTGTCTTCAATAGGGCCCTACCTGGTTGCCCAGCCAAGAGAAGTTCCCTTTGGGTTTTTTGTTTTGGTTTTAAGACGGGGTCTTGCTCTGTCACCCACGCTGGAGTACAGTGGTGCAATTGCAGCTCACTGCAGCCTCCATCTTCTTCCTGGGCTCAAGCCATCCTCCCACTCCCCCTATATCCATGAATGTGGACAGATTTGACAAAGCATTTTTTTTCTTTTTTAGAAATAAGGTCTTGCTCTGTCCCCCAGGCTGGAGTGCAGGGGTGCAATCGTAGCTCACTGTAACCTTGAATGGCTGGGCTCAAGCGATTCTCCTTCCTCAGCCTCCCAACTAGCTGAGACTACAGGCATATGCCACCATGCCTGGCTAGTCTTTTAGTTTTTTTTGTAGAGATGGGGTCTCTCTTTGTTGCCTGAGCTGGTCTCAAACTCCTGGGTGATCCTCCTGCCCTGGTCTCCCAAAGTGCTGGGATTATAGGCATGAGCCACCATGCGCAGCCTGCCCATTGTGAAATTGTACATTTTTGGCAATGTGTGATGAACTTTTGGTCTGTCTCTCCCAGGACTAGGTATATGGCACTCACTGCCATGTCTACAGAACAGTGCCTAACACGCAGTGGGAGCTGAATACATGGATGTTGAATGAATGAACATCAAACTCCAGTTCCTGCAGACCTCCAGGGCTGGTCCAGCGGCAGCCTAGCCAGGAGGCCAGGCCCAGGAGGTGAGCTGGGGGTTGAGCAGGAAGGTAGGACAGAAAAGCAGAGGGGAGCCCAGCTCCAGCCAGCTGCCCCACAGGCCAGAGCTAGGTGTCTCAGAACAGCTCCGCTCCCACGTCTACCCATCTCCTGCCCCATCAGCCACACCTGGGAGTGCCCAGAATGGCAGGAAATAGGTTCTTCCCACAAAGCCAGTTCCAGCAGCCTCTGTGGTCCCTGCCTTAAGTTGGCAGAGACTCCATTAGTAGTGAGGACCTGGCAGGAGCAGGCTAAGAACCCCAGAGCCAGGACTGGCAACACGATGACAAGGGAGGCTGGGACACTTAAGGGGGAAAGAGTCTGGGTGGAAAATGGTGAGTGAGAGTCAGCATGGCATGAAAGCTGAGAGTCAGACCGCCAGATTCAAATCCAGGCTTTCCTGCTGGGTGGCTTTGGACAAACAGCCGAACATTTCTGTGCCTCAGTTTTTTTCATCTGGAAAATGGAGATGAGGCTGGGTGCGGTGGCTCATATCTGTAATCTCAGAACTTTGGGGGATGCCAAGGCAGGGGAATGGCTTGAGCCCAGGAGTTTGAGACCAGCCCTGGAAATATAGTGAGACTCCCATCTTTAAAAAACGAAAGTTAGCTGGGTGTGGTGTTGCGAGCCTGCAGTCCCAGCTACCGGGGAGGCTGAAATAGGAAGATTGCTTGAGCTTGGGAGGTTGAAGCTGCAGTGAGCTGTGATCACACCACTGCACTCCAGCTTGCGTGCCAGAGTGAGCCCTATCTCAAATTAAAATAAAATAAAATAAATAAAATAAAATAATATAAAATACAGCTTCTGACCCAGTAGGTCTGGGCCCAAAATCCTGCATTTTGCTTTTTCTTTTCTTTCTTTCTTTCTTTCTTTCTTTTTTTTTTTTTTTTTTGAGATGGAGTTTTGCTCTTGTCCCCCCAGGCTGGAGTGCAGTGATGCAATCTCGGCTCATTGCAACCTCTGCCTCCTGGGTTCAAGCAATTCTTCTGCTTCAGTCTCCTGAGTAGCTGAAATTACAGGCACCCACCAACATGCCCAGCTAATTTTTTGTATTTTTAGTAGAGACGAGGTTTCATCATATTGGTCAGGTTGGTCTTGAACCCCTGACCTTAGGTGATCCACCTGTCTCAGCTTCCCAAAGTGCTGAGATTACAGGCCTAAGCCACTGCAACCGACCTTTAATCCCGTATTTTTCAAAAGCTCCCGAGTGGTCCTGATGATTCAGGGACTGCACTTTGAGCAGCAAGGGCAAAGTCACTTGCTGAGAATCACAAAGTAGCAGGCTCCAAGCCTGCATTGGCACCCATGAGGTAGGCTACAGGATCCTACACTTAACGGCAACCCTCACTGCCTGCTGCAGCCCTACCTTTCTCTCCCCAACAAAGAGGAGGCAGGAAGTATCTTGCCCCTCCCCCAAGTCCATTTCCTATACCTCCCTTTGTGGTGACATCTGGCCTGGGGTTCTGGGGGTTCATCCTTACAGAATGGGATGGAGGCTCTCAGATGCTCATTAGCCAGGAAGATAATTAAGGCCATGGGATGAGCTCACCCCAGTTCCCTGGGGCTTGCTGGGGTCCAGCTGGTGTGCCCTCTGCCAGCCTGGCCCTGTGCCCACTCCCCCAGCCGCTATGAGGGCTGGGACAAGAAAGGGGCTTGCTCGGGGCTTGGAGAGGCCCCAGCCTCGAGGGAAACTCTGCAGCTGGGACTCCCCGCAGAGCCCACAGCAATGGCCAGAGGGGATTTTCCTGCAGGGTGAGATGTGAACCACTGGTGAGGTCTGCAGAGTGAGGTTACGTAGAAGGCAGAGAGGGCATTGCCCAGCTCTGAAACCCAAAGCAGCTCCCATTCCAGGGGCAAAGCAGCCTCCCTTGTTGTTAGTGTGGCCTGAGCATCTCTCTAAGGCTCGCCCGACCCCCTTATGTCCAGGAGAGAGCGCAGACCTCAGGCTCAGAATCCCAGGCAGTCGACACTCTGCAGCTAGAATTGAACCATGTGTGGGCTTCTGTGTGTATGTTTCAGTTGCTTTCTGTGTATGGTGTGGGTATTGTGTTTCTGTTTATGATAATGACATAACCGTTGCTTTTTATTTCTTTTTTTCTAAGTTCTTGAGGCAAGGTCTTGATTTTTTTTACTGAGGCTGGAGTCCAGTGGCACAATCACTGCCCACTGCGGCCTTGATTGCCCCGGATCCTCCCACCTCAGCCTCCTGAGTACCTAGGACCCCACTCAGCCTTTTTTTTTTCTGAGACAGGGTCTCGCTCTGTCACCCAGGCTGGAGTGCAGTGATGCAATCTTGGCTCACTGAAACTTCTGCCATCCAGGCTCAACCAATTCTCCTGTCTCAGCCTTCCAAGTAGCTGGGACTACAGGTGTGCCACCACACTGGGCAAATTATTATTATTATTATTATTATTATTATTATTATTTTGACATGGAGTCTCGCTCTTGTCACCTAGGCTGGAGTGCAACGGTATGATCTCAGCTCACTGCAACCTCCACTTCCTGGATTCAAGTGATTCTCCTGCCTTAGCCTCCCAAGTAGCTGGGATTACAGGCACCTGCCACCACACCTGGCTAATTTTTTATATATATATTTTTTTTAGTTGAGGCAGGGTTTCACCATGTTGGCCAGGCTGTTCTTGAACTCCTGACCTCAGTGATCCACCCGCCTCAGCTTCCCAAAATGCTGGGATTACAGGCATGAGCCACCGCACCTGGCCTATTATTTTTTTCTGTAGAAATAGGATCTTTCTATGTTGCCCAGGCTGGTTTCGAACTCCTGCGCTCAGCGATCTGCCTGCCTCAGCCGCACAATGTGCTGGGATGACAGGCATGAGCCACAGTGCCCAGCCCCCATTGCTTCTTGTTTGTTTGTTTGAGACAGAGTCTCACTTTGTTGCCCAGGCTGGAATGCAATGGTGCCGTCTCAGCTCACTGCAACCTCCATCTCCTGGGTTCAAGTGATTCTCCTGCCTGCCTTTTAAGTAGCAGAGAATATAGGTGCCCACCACCATGTCCAGATAATTTTTGTATTTTTAGTAGAGACCTGTTTTTGCCATGTTGGCCAGGCTGGTCTCGAACTCCTGACCCCAGGTGATCTGCCTGCCTCAGCCTCCCAAAGTGGTGGGATTGTAGGGGTGAGCCCCTGCACTCGGCCCCCACTGCTTTTTAAATCAGTGTGTTTGGGAAAAGAGTAAGCAAGTTACAGCAAAGTATGAAGGCAGTAACTGGAGAGGTGGTGCGAGAGAGAAAAACGGGACAGTGGCAGGTGAATGAAGAGAAATGAACCAGCTGAGTGACTGCAGTCTGGGCACCCCAGGGTCCTCTTCCTCCTGCACACAGCAGAGCCCCATTCAGGAGACGGGGCCATCCCACAGGCCCCTGCATCCTCTGGGAAAGTCCGTCTGGGTTGTCATGTCTGAGTGGGGTCTGGGCTGGCTCTCCTCTTCATTCCTGTGGTCTTTGGGATCCATGAGATAAGGAGAGGACCGAGGGAGGGGGGAATAGCATGCCCCGCCCAGGATGCTCCCTGCCCCCAACCTGCCCTGTGCTTCCTTCTGCCGTACCCTCCCCCAAACACACTGAAGAGTGGAGTCTGCTCATCATCCACTCACTGGATCATTCATTCATTCACTCACTCAGTTATTCATCCTTTCTGTCAATCTTTTTTTTTTTTTTTTTTTTTTTGAGGCAGGGTCTCACTCTGTCTCCCAGGCTAGAGTGCAGGGGTGCAATGTTAGCTCACTGCAACCTCCACCTCCCAGCTCAAGCGATCCTCCTGCGTCAGCCTCCTGAGTAACTAGAACACAGGTGCGTGCCACCATGCCCAGCTAATTTTTGTATTTTTTTTGTAGAGACAGGGTTTTGCTATGTTGCACATCCTGATCTCAGCCTCCTACGTTCAAGCAGTCCTCCCACCTTGGCCTCCCAAAATGTGAAAATTACGGGTGTGAGCCACCACACCCAGCAATTTCTGTCAGTTTTAACTGAGCACCTACTATGTGCCAAGCATGGTGCTCAGTGCTGGGGAGACAGCTGTGAACCAGGTAGGCAAAACTCAGCCCTTGAAGGGTTTACATCTCCCTGGGGGAAGACAGATGATAAATACAGAAACAGGTATACATGTTATGGAGAAAGGGAAAGAGTAAGGTAAGAGGTAGGTGGGCCCTTGCAGGACAGAGGTACGGAGGGCCTCTTTGAGAAGGGGCCAGGTGCCAGTGGATACAGGCTAGTCCTGGCACCAGAGAAGCTCACAAGTATGGAGGTAGATGGACAGGGAGCTGGCCCTGGGCAGGGAACCTTCTTTTTTGGAGACAGTCTCGCTCTGCCCCCTAGGCTGGAATGCAGTGGTGTGATCTTGGCTCACTACAACCGCCACCTTCTGGACTCAAACGATTCTCCTGCCTCAGCCTCCCAAGTAGCTGGGATTACAGCTATGCACCACCACATCCAGCTAATTTTTGTATTTTAGTAGAGGCAGGGTTTCACCATGTTGGCCAGGCTGGTCTTGAACTCCTGACCTCAGGTGGTCCACCCACTTCGGCCTCCCAAAGTGCTGGGATTAAAGGTGTGAGCCACCGCACCTGGCCGGAATTTTTTTACATAACTGTTTTGTTTTTTTGAGACAGGGTCTTGCTCTGTCACCCAGGCTAGAGTGCCATGACACGATCATAGCTCAACATAGCCTCCAGTAGCCTCCAACTCCTGGGTTCAAGTGATCCTCCCACCTCAGCCTCCCGAGTAGCTAAAAGTACAGGTGCACGTCACCATGCATGGCTAATTTTATTTTATTTTTGTAGAGATGGACCTCCCTGTGCTGTGAAGCTTAACTACTCCTGGGCTCAAATGATCTTTCCATCTGAGCCTCTCAAAGCACTGGGATTATAGACACAAGCCACCATGCCTGGCCCTCTATTTTCAAATAAAGTCACATTTACAGATACTATATTTAGACATATTTTATATATATATAATATTACATATAATATAGTATATAATATATTATATAAAATATTATATTTAATATATATTACATATTATATGTAATATTATATACATACATATATTACATATTATATTTAATATGTAATATTATAAATATGTGTAAACAATGTTTTATGTATTATTAAATATGCATATATAAATATGCATATATGTATATATTGTATATTATATAAAATATGTCTCAATACCATATCCGTAAATCTATACACACAGATATTTATACATACATTATATATTCATGTATAAATACATAAACATAGGTACTGGCCGGACACGGTGGCTCACACATGTAATTCCAGCACTTTGAGAGGCTGAGGTGGGCAGATCATGAGGTCAGGAATTAGAGACCAGCCTGGCCAACATGGTGAAATCCCATTTCTACCAAAACTGTAGAATTACCTGAGTGTGGTGGCACATGCCTGTAATCCCAGCTACTCTAGAGGCTGAGGCAGAAGAATTGCTTGAACCCTGGAGACAGAGGTTGCAATGAGCCAAGATCGCACCACTGCACTCCAGCCTAGGTGACAGAGTGAGAGTCTGTCTCAAAAAACAAAACAAGGCTGGGCAAGGTGGTTCACACCTCTAATCTCAGCACTTTGAGAGGCCAAGGCGGGTGGATTAGGTCAAGAGCTCAAGAGCAGCCTGGTCAACACGGTGAAGCCCTGTCTCTACTAATAACACAAAAATTAGCTGGACCTGGTGGTGCACGTCTGTAATCCCAGCTACTCGGGAGGCTGAGGCAGGAGAATGGCTTGAACCCAGGAGGCAGAGGTTGCAGTGAGCCGAGACAGCGCCACTGAACTCCAGCCTGGGCAACAAAGCAAGACAACATCTCAAAAAAAAAAGAAAGAAAGAAAGAAAAGAAACCCATATGTATTTTACTCTTATGTCCTTCTCAGTCAGACCAGTCTTGTTTCCAGTGCTTGGTCACCACATGTGGCTGGGGTCGCTGGGTTGGGCTGCACAAGTTTAGGTGCTGGAGTCAGCAGCAAACACACCCTAGAAAACCTCTGCCCTGATGGAGCGACCCCAGAAAACAGCTGCCCTGATGGAGCGTCTATTCTCCTGGAGGAGATAGACAATAAAGAAACAGGAAAATGCATCATATGTTGCATACATTCCAGTAAGAAGAACTAAGGAGAGGAAGGGGGATGGGGTACAGGGGTGCACGATCCGTTTCCTCTGTGTATTCTTCCAGAGATATCCCGCATGAGCACAGGAATATATATATATATACACACATTCCCATTTTAAACAACACAGATGGTCATATTTCATACATACTGTTCTGTTCCTTCCGTTTCTCACTTGAAGGTATATATTGAAACTTATTCCCCATCGGCACACATAGATTTCAGATTTTGACAAATAATTGGAAACACAAAAAGACACGGTACCGCTAAGCTAGAATAACAGAAGCTGGAGTTTGCACCAACATCCGATCCTCATCCCAACCCTGTGAGGTAGGGGCCATTTCCAAAAAAGAGTTCAAGTTCACAGTCAGCCTTTGTGAGTTAATAAAAATGACTAGCTTGAGGGCCAGGTGCAGTGGCTCATGCCTGTGATCTCTGCACTTTGGGAGGCCGAGGTGGGAGGAACGCTTGAGGCCAAGTTCGAGACCAGCTGGGCCACACGGCGAGACCCCATTTCTACAAAGCAATTAAAAAAAAATTAGTGGCCCCTGTGGTCCCAGCTACTTGGGAGGCTGAAGCAGGAGGATCACTGAAGCCTGGGAAGTTGAGGCTGCCGTGAGCCATTATTGTGCCACTGGACTCGAGCCCAGGTGACAAAGTAAGAGACCCTGTCTCAAAAAAGCAAAAAAATCAAAACTACTAGCTTGAAGGAAATGTTAAGCCCTGGAATTTGGCTCTTCCAAATGGTAAGAGAGCTCTTGGGAGAGCTTTTATTGACAGTTAATACTAAATAATTAGTATTTTATACTAAAATGCTAACGTAGGTCAGGTGTGTGGTGTGGCTCATGCCTATAATCCCAGCACTTTGGGAAGCTGAGGCAGGAGGATTCTTTGAGGCCAGGAGTTTGAGACTAGTCTGGGCAACATAGCAAGACCCCCATCTCTACCAAAAAAAAAAAAAATCAAAATATTAGCTGGATGTGGCTGAACACCTGCAGTCCCAGCTACTCGAGAGGCTGAGATGGGAGGGTTGCTTGAGCACAGGAGGTCAGGCTGCAATGAGCTGAGACTGCACCACTGCACTCCAGCTGGGTGACAGAGCAAGACCCTGTTTCAAAAAAAAAAAGTTCTTTCCCTGCCGCCCACCTGCGTTGAGTCTTGCAGAGGCAGAGGCTTGGGTGTGTTCAAAATTGAGCTTCACCTGTAACCCACCGCCAAGGCCAAGGAAGGCATTGATGCTGGAGGTGTAATGGATGTTAATACTGCCCTCATCCATCATGGCCTAGCACGTGAAACTCACGAAGCTGCCAAAGAGTGCCAAGCCCATCTTTGTGTGGGTGCACCCAACTGTGATGAGCCTATGTATGTCGAGTGTGTGGAGGCCCTTTGTGCTGAGCACCAAAGCAACCTAATTCAGGTTGATGACAAGAAGAAACGAGCAGAATGGGTCGGCCTCTGTGAAACTGACAGAGAGGGGAACCTCGTCAAGTGGTGGCTGCAGCTGTGTAGTAGTTAAGGACTATGGCGAGGAGTCTCAGGCTAAGAATGTCATCGAAGATACTTCAAATGCAAGAAATGAAGAAATCAATCTTTGACTCACATTCAAAAAAAAAAAAAACAGAAAAAGCAAGGGAGCTGATGCTTTTGTGATCTTCTTGAGCCCTGATGAGTCTACCAGGCCCTGCAAGGCTCAGGAAGGGACCTTTGCTCCAGAACCAGACTGGCCCTGCCTGGGACGAGCTCTCCGGGGAATACTGTTCTGGGCTCCAAGCCACACAGGCTCTGGGTTCAAGCCTGGCTCTGCCGCATCAGGTTCTGAGCTCAACTTGGCTGAGCCTGAGTTTCTCCATCTGCAGCATGGGCTTGGTGCCTGGGTAGACTGAGCACCTGCTTAGAACTCTGACAGGGAGGAGTGTGGGAGGAGATGAGAACTCTTGCCAAGCAGAGACTCAGGAAAAATTGCCTGCCCTGCTCGGGGCCCCTGCCAATCCCTGTCCCTGCTGCGTCGGCCCCTGAGGGAAGGGTTGGAGCCTGGTGAGCTGTCTCCGGCAGGCTCTGGCCAGTCCTGGCTGGGAGGCTGGGTGGCCGGGCCGGACAGGGACAACACCTCCAGGTCCCCGGATTCCACTGAGATCCGTGGGGCCACTGAGGTCCCCGTAGCATTTCCAACTGCCCTCGGGCCCTGTCTCCTTCCTCCGGCCACCTCCCTCATGCCAGCCACGTGGTCCCCCACTCCTGTTGTCTTCTTCCAGCTTCCAGCCTTTGCACAAGCTTCTCCCAAGGCCTGGGGATCCGTGCCCCTCCTTTCAAACTCCTATTCACCAGTCAAGAGTCCACCTGGCAAAGCCCCGCAACCCCGCTCTGTGTTCCCTCAGCCCAGCCCAGATGTCACCTGTGGTCCGCAGCAGGCTGTGAGGCTGTGACACCCCTGAGGGCTGGGAACCAGTCTGCTAGGCTTTTCCGTGCCAGTTGTGTAGTTCTGTAAGCCAGGGACTGTGGATTCTCAGTAAAGGCTTTTTTTTTTTTTTTTTGGAGACGGAGTCTTGCTCTGTCACCCAGGCTGGAGTGCAATGGCGAAATCTCAGCTCACTGTAACCTCCGCCTCCTGGCTTCAGTTGATTCTCCTGCCTCAGCCTCCTGAGTAGCTGAGATTACAGGCGCTTGCCATCACGACTGCCTAATTTTCGT